>KN884830.1:75931-110322 GCA_000934455.1 Apostichopus parvimensis
TGATCCTTTAGAAAATGAAATCAATAGATAATGTATTTGATAGCTGGTTGTTAGTTTACGAGCAAGTTATGCACTGGAATATTATCTTTACATTAAAGTCACAGGTATACATGTAATTAGGCGATGATGGTTTTTTTGTGCTGACCATTGGAAACGAAACACTTTTTTGTGTGTTTTGATACAGCTCAACTTTAGATGAGTCGATTAAAAGGAATGTTATCTTACCTGACAATGTTTTTGCACAACATTTTAAATCTTTGTTTTCCCCTTTGCGTACGTAACACAATGGTATTGGTTTTCAAGCAAATTGCAAAAGTAGTTTGGTATTCGTATTTACTGAAAGAGAGGTATATATATATAAATTGTTTTTATAGTCATGAAAATTGATGGAGCTCAAAATAGGCCCTTATTTGTATCACATGATCTTTCTTTCGCTGATTACTCATTAAAAGGTAGGTAATAAAAGACGTTAAGTCATTTATTGAGTTGCCCTTTGTCAAGAGTTTTAGAAATAGTAAATGAATGATTCATATAGTGTCAATAGTACCTGTACCGTTTTCTGTAGGTGAATCTTTGTTTGGATGTTCGTCATTATCGCTAACGTCATCAGACACGAAGGTCGGTCATACTCTGAGCGTTGTCAACATTGTCGGCGTTGGTGTGTCTTGATTAAGGCCTTTCTAGCAGGTGTATACATGGACTCATGGACTGTGATATTGTTTGCAATATGCATTAGAACACAATGGTGCAGATAGCATGAAATAATTCCTAGTCAAATTTTCTTCGGAAATACTTAGGATTTTCCCTGAATGAAATATTTACCTACTCTATATTTAGAGTATTCGTTCCGTGTCCTGTTAGGAAGAAGCGATGTTTAGTCTCGTTAACTCGTTAAGGTATTTGGTTAGGACTGGTGAATATCATCATGTTACGATATAACCTTTTAGTGAGTTTAGAACTAAATATTATTATTGGGAACTTACTTTCCATTTTGCAGTAACTCACAAACGTGAGGTCTATGACATTTGTTCATTTAAAACAGTCATTGCAACTTTGAAACACAGAAAGAGAATACGGACAGTAACCTATTCCTTGTTCTTATTTCCCGACAACTACTTGTATATCAAATAGATGTTCAACGTTTATTTGAATTAGAAGAGACATTTGTTGTAATTGTAGATACACAGTGATCGTCATATATTTCAAGAACATGATGGATTTGATGCAACAGAAAATTCTTCCCGTTGCGGTCTTACTAATGTCATTCATGAATGTTGAAGGTAAGACATTAAGAATTACATGTTTAATAGTTATCATATATCTCAAAGTTAGGACGGCATGCTAAATGATTAAAATCAGTGGCGTGCACAGGATTTCAAAGAAGGGACAAAAAAGATATATTCCCAAACTTTAAGTAGGAGAATAAAAGGAAGGGCAAGAAGCTACTGAATATAAATGTAATCACCTGTCTGAACAACTCCTCCCCGGAAAATAATCAGCATGATATATGTGATGTACACATTGATATATTGCCAACATATTTAATAATAACGTCTTTCAATCTAACCGCTAAACGCAACAAGTCCATGTTTTAAATGATTAACGTTTGTTTAATTCATCTTCACTGTCTCTTGCATTCTATAATATACTATTGAATCAACATATATCAACTGCTTGTTTTAAAAACACCGATACTCATTCCGCTTATATGTAGATAAATGTATATGAAATATTATATTTTCTTGACAGAAGCAAGCAGTGTTCAGTGTCAGCCCAAGTGTTTTGCAGAAATGGGAAAGTCGTTTGAGCTTCCATGCCATGTTTTTGGCTCCAACTACGACTTATATTGGTACAAAGGATTAACAACGAACACCGCTCCTTTGTTATCACTCGTAGATGGCATATCAAGTGGCAGCGAATACCAGAAAGGGGAATTTGAGATAACCATCAATGGATCTCTTAGAATCATTAACAGCCAGTTACAACATGAAAGCAGCTATACGCTGACAGCTTACTTTGACAACTTTGAACAAGATACCTCAAACACGGCGCTTTTGATTTACAGTAATAAACATCACCTTTTTCTATAATAATATTCAGTTAGCGGTGCAGTTGTAACATTTTGAATCCAGTCATATTAATAAATTGGTGTATCAATTGAAATTTTTTTTCACTGTAGTCAACAACACTGAGTAAATATCGTGAACATTTTATCTTGACAGATCGACCCGATCCTCCGTGCCCACTAGTTGATGCCTGTGGTTTGACCTGTACTGGATGTCAACTGAACGTTACCACCTCAGGATCACTGACTTGTTATGTGAATGGCTCTCGACCAATGATGGACGTATACTGGATTGTAACTAACCAGTCTGGATTAAGCTTCACTAAAGAAGAGCAAACTCATAAAGAAATGGGTGACAGATGGTTCACTGAGAAAACAATTGAATACACAACACCTGATTGTGGAGCAGATGCTACTTTCAGATGCATTGCTTCCTTGTCAGACTTTCCATTTCTCTCTCTACTTGATACTTACTCCAGCACTGTTAAAATAAAAACAGGTAACGTGACAGTTTATAATTTGTCCGTTGATTTTAGAGAAGTAATATTCATCAAGACTTAGATTTTACTGTTGAATTAAATTGAATTACGTACACATTTTGGACATACCAGACGGACAGTGTAGAATATTCATAACGAAATGATAAGCATAGTTATGTCTTAATTGTATTTGGTGGCGTAACGTTTGACACATTAGGTTAACCTCCATGAAAGTAAGCAAATGTAACACGCGTCCTTGTTTTACTATATCCACAATTAGGGCAAAACGGATACCCTTAGCAATAGTGAAATTATAGGTCTTTGGAGAAACAAACCTATACACCAAATAATTCGCAATATCAATAGTGTAAGAACCAGGAGTTGTGACTTTTCTTCTATCAGGTACAAAGGGGAATTGCCAATGATAAATTAAATTGCGACAGCGTAGAAAGCAGTGTGGGGAGGAGGTGATTCTTTAGTTTCAAAACGTGTATATGATAACATCGCAGTTGTGGCCGATAACACGTAACATTCATATTTATCTTCATTGAAATTCCTGACGTGACCTGACATGAACAATCTTCGTTGTCTTGATTATGTCGTTTCAGGAGCCTGTAAAGACTCTCCTTCAATGGAACCCACGAGTAGCCCTAAAGGTCAAGTCGCCTGGTACTTTGTCGTTATTGGAATTGTTATCGGTCTCGTGGTATTAGTCCTCATTGTTTGCTTTTTGTATCGAAGAAGAGGTAAGGATAAGTATGGTGTTTTGAAATGATCTACTAACGTTCAATAATCCGAATATACCAACAACAGAGAAAACCATTATCGTTACAACTCCCAGATATGTATAAGGTAGTATTATCGCAACTGCAAACTTATATGAAACACACTATCTGCATAGGCGAAAATAATGATTTTAGTCGTTGTCACAACATATGATAATTACCTCACGAAAGCTAGAATATTCTTGCTAGAAGGATCTTGCATCGTTCATTGTAGCTGATCCTTTAGAAAATGAAATCAATAGATAATGTATTTGATAGCTGGTTGTTAGTTTACGAGCAAGTTATGCACTGGAATATTATCTTTACATTATAGTCACAGGTATACATGTAATTAGGCGATGATGGTTTTATTGTGCTGACCATTGGAAACGAAAAACTTTTTTTTTTGGTTGATACAGCTTAACTTTAGATTAGTCGATTAAAAGGAATGTTATCTTACCTGACAATGTTTTTGCACAACATTTTAAATCTTTGTTTTCCCCTTGGCGTACGTAACACAATGGTATTGGTTTTCAAGCAAATTGAATGGTCAAGTCGCCTGGCCCTTTGTCGTTATATTGGAATTGTTATCGGTCTCGTGGTATTAGTCCTCATTGTTTGCTTTTTGTATCGAAGAAGAGTTAAGGATAAGTATGGTGTTTTGAAATGATCTACTAACGTTCAATAATCCGAATATACCAACAACAGAGAGAACCATTATCGTTACAACTCCCAGATATGTATCAGGTAGTATTATGGCAACTGCAAACTTATATGAAACACACTATCTGCATAGGCGAAAATAATGATTTTAGTCGTTGTCACAACATATGATAATTACCTCACGAAAGCTAGAATATTTCAAGCATACTTTCATATATATTTTTGCGCTCCATATTCTCTACAAGGGCGAACAAGAACTATCTAATAGTGCTGCAGCTTCTGAGAGTCATGTACTTGCAGGTAGTAACTGTGTACAGTTGCAATCATAGAGCAAGTTACAGTTTTCTGCACTCGAAACATTGCTCAGCTAGTCATTGTATATCGGTCGCAAATATTCATCAATTTAAATTATCGTAACGGATGAAGCGTGGGATGGGGAATTGGATTGGTAGGAAGTGTGCCCTTGCCCTGCAATTTATTCAGGTACCCTTTTTGTAATTTCAATTCCCCCCTCCCTTAACTGTTGCTTGCCACCCCAAAACTTGCCACCCTTTCTTCGAATTTCTTGTGCCGCTAATGTCAGTTCATACAGTGTAGTAAGTGTAGTAAGAACATATATAGTGTTAGTGTACTGTACTCCTGTACTGATAAAACATATAGCATGTTGCTATGGTAACTGCAGGTATAGTATACCTTAGTTCAGATCCGGGCTGACTTTGTTGTGTAACGTGGTGTTGTTCAGCGTACTACATACACTACACACTATTTTTGTCTTTGTTATTTTACTTCCGCATTTAATTTGTTTTAAGACTGTTAACTACCGTATAATAAAAGTAGAGAACATATTTGCATCGTTTGGAAACATTGTTGGTTATTTTTCATTTAAGTTTACAACAATTTTATGTTTATGAATGACCGGAGGTTGAATGTTATTGCTGGATGTACGCAACCTACGGCCTTTTGCATTGCTTGCGTTTTACCTTCGTTCATGTATTATCCTGAGATAGCCACCGGTAGACAATTGAATACCCCCTTATAATCATGTAAAGCATAATTTATTTTACAAAGCTGCATTCAGTTATTCTTTATAATAACAATGAACATTGAAATGTCAAAGCCACGATAATTGAATCTATTATGAATATTTTGAATGAATATTTTGATTTTTGTTTTTTAGGTACGGGTATACAGATCGCAACTCCGGATCCATACATGGTAAGAAGGACATATCTTTATTACTTCATGGTCTTTATGCACAATGCGTTCCTGTTCATCCACTTGTTTGAGTAAATTCCATATTTGTTTTTATATCAGGATATGCAGAGGCTAAATCCGAAGCAGAAGAAAAAATCTCTTGAAGGTATGATATATTTTTTTATCTTTAACATTATAATTCAAAGCAAGAAGACTTAACGCGACAGCTGTGAAAGCTCCAGTATGGGAAAAAAAACTTTAGAAAAGTATACACATTCAGCAACATGTGGGAATACGCTAAAAACAAAAACATCCTAGTCGATCTTTCAAACTGGAAAAGTAGAAAAACCAGTTTGCTGTTGCATTGTTGTAACAAGGAGATTTCACAGCTACAGGAAGATCATGAATAAAGGATGTTTTCTATTTTTAAGATATGAATTACATTCATTTAACGAAAGATAGTGCATCATCATTACATGTATCATAAATATAGCGGTTATGACATAAGAGTTTCATTTTATTGCCGATGACATCGCTGCCTTTCATAACCAAGTTTCAATGCAAAATATAAATATCTTGCTCATTGAAACCATTCCTTCTTATAATGTCATAACGTTGTACAATCGTGGCAGTCATTGATATTTATATTTTTTTCTTTAGAGAGGAGAAAGACTTTAGTGGAAGGGCTAATGGAGTATTACGAGAAATTTTGCTTCATCAAGCCGCTACCGTGGGGAGAACCAATACCGATACATGCCCTTTACACTATATGCCAGTGCACCGTCACTAACGTGAACGGTGACATCTGCCGTTACGCTAGCGACTTTCTGTCTACACCGGAGTTTAATTTCGATAGTAATCGGGTAATCATTATAGCAGATTTAGGTTACGGGAAGACAACCTACACTCAGCACCTGGTTAGCGATTGGGTATCAAAGATGAAACCAACGAAAACTGCCAAAAAGAATAAAATCAAGGAAACTATACTAATATATTTTCACCTGAAAGAGGTTGATCCCTCCATGATACTTTCCGAACTTGTCAAAAAAATGATGCCTGTTGGAATCGACTTGACCGTGGACGATATTGTTGAAATATTTCTGAATTTTGAGTTTCAAGTACTCTTGGATGGGCTTGATGAGATATCGATGTCAACGATTAGTACCAAAACATCTCCCGAGAATCCTACTAACGATGAAGAAGAACGTGTCAATCTCCTTCAAGAGGAGGGTGAAAATGATGCTAATCTGACGGTCGAAAATTTACTCGATAATAAAATAAACACTGTTAAGTTTAAAAAGATCAAGGTTTGGGTAACGTCTCGTGAAGTTGATGACATGAAGGCTTCATTTGCCCTACCATATTCAAAGGTAAAATTGAATGGTTTCAGTAATTCTCAAGTCAATGAGTATATTCATAAAACCTGCAAATATTACTTTAAATCACAAGCAACACCCCAACTAACCTTGATCCCCGAATCAAAGATGAAAGAATCTAAGTTAGATGCCACACAACAAGCCAAATCGGATTCAAACAACGAAGAGACGATTGAAATAAAAACGACAAATACCGTCAGCCGGCCGGTGACAGATGGAGGATGTAAAAATGCCGAAAATGTAAAGTATGAAAATCCGATGAATAGGGAAAAGAATGTTAAAAACATAAATGAGGTTAACGAAGAAAATAAACAAACCTCGGAAGAGAAAGAACAAGACATAACGGAGCAATCCCAAACTGTTGATGTGGAAAAACTTCAAAACGAAGAAAGAAAAGACGAGGACATTTTTACAGAAGATGGCAAAAATGAAGCAAATGAAAGTAACATTAAAGCTGATGAGGTGTCGGATGATGTAACTAAAAAGTTAATTCCTGCTGCTCATCACGAGATAAAGCAAGGAGAATCAGAGCAGAAAGATAACACTGTTCCACGAAACGACGGACAGAACCAGGAAGCCTATGATACTTTAGAAAAGCTTTCAAACAAGGTTACTGAATGTATGGAATTAAACGAAATTTCTCAGAATTTTTCTGAAACACCCTTTCTGCTGATTATGATTGTTCATATAATTACATGTTAGATCTAACAGGAAAATATAAAGAAGTGAATGTTAACAAACTGACAACAATAATAAGATTGGTGATTACCTGGAATCCCGATACGTGCAGAAAGTTAATAACCAGTCCATTCAAGAAGTTATTAAGAGTCTGGAAGCTAGACTTGGTAAAATAGCATTTGAAAACAAAATGAGACTTTCATTGGGTAAACGCGAGTATTGGAACGATAAACTTGGTGAAAAAGAAACCCAACTTGCCTTAGCCGTAGGTTTGCTCAAGTATTCGAAGAAGGTAGGAAGCGGAGAAAGTCAAATGGAAGAACTGGCTTTTTCGTCCTATACTGGAATCATGTTTTATCATGAATTCTTTCAGGAATTTCTAGCTGCTCAGTATGTGCCAGTAAGTGATAAAGAGTGGGCGTGGATAGATGAATTCATAACAAAGAGCACTGACGATGCAACGGTCAGGTTATTACAGTTTATGTTCGGCATGAATCATGCTAGATTGGATAAAGCAGTAAAATCTCTCATGAATGAACAGAACATGTGGAGTAATTTGATCGACTGTATTTATGAAATAAGTAATCTCGAGAAGAAGCACACAATTAGCAAAGGCATGGACGAAAAAGCGGATAAACTGGGTTGCAGTATGAACATTGACATACAGCATCTTGACAGGAAACACCACAGAATTGCTTTGAAAGAATTCTGCGATGCTTGCAATGCTTCCGATGTAAGTAGTGGTAACTCTGTTAATTTATTTAAAATAAAAATTTAATTTTCGAATCTTATGTTCAACTTGTCAAAAAAAGGTTCTTAAGCTGGATTTATGAAATGGCTGATTGCCCACCGTCATTATTTTATTCAATTAACATATTTCTCTAAATTAATTTCTTCATATCGTTTTTGATATGACTTGATACATGTACCAAAAAAATATATAATATCCAGAGATCCTAAACGGTATCGTTATTTGATTGGTCATTTGTTTTAGGTATACTACATTTCAGTTTACTGTAAAGACACTCATTAATGTGATATGCCTCAATAAGTAGTTATTGTTACATTTTTGATGTTGGTTGGGTTATTCAATTTGGAAATATATAACGTCTGTCTAATTACTTGTCTTCCAACAGGTGAAATTGAAAGTAATGACTTTCAGAGAAGAGTGCGCGATTGACTTTATTAAAGAAATACCAACGCCCTCATTAAAGTCCCTGATTTTTCTGGAAATGTGCATAAACGAAGACCAATTCGTATCAATCATCACCAGCTTTACTAACCGAAAATGTCCCAAAATTCTACAGTAAGAATTTTTGATAATACCTCGTTAAAATTATCTGCAAAATGTGATTAGTGTTATCGGTCGTTATGTTGATAAATTATGACTTTTATTTCTTTATATATAGATATATTAAATATTTTATATTTATTTCTTTATAATCATTAATGCAGGTTTGTTAAATGTTCGGTACCGGTGGAATTAAAAGAAGAAGCCAAACAGACAGTGGAATCAGCTTTGAAGGGATTGGACATGAAAAGTGAGTGATATTCTGAATACGATTTTTTTGGACAACATACAATAACCAGATAAAGAAACAATATTGTGTGTACATTGGAAGTTGGTTCATTTTTGCGGTCTTTTCTCAATTTTCATGAAATGTTTCGCACTAACTTTCAAAATATGTACTCACTCAACTCTCCATTAAATTTAGTTTTTTTTTCCGTTCACGATGAAGTGCATGTATGGACCTGTTCATAAGCTGCTAATAACAGGCCTTCCTTACGTTCTTTTTTCTTGCAGTTAATATTTTGTATCACAAGAATCCTTACATTCAGTTTATTAACTTATGCCGCTTCTCTTTTATCTACTTTTTTTAGTATATAACTGTAAGAAGATATCGCCTTTTACCATGGCAGTACCAAAGTTCAACCCAAAGAAAGGAAAATGGGGAAATGAATTGTTCCCAAAAGACTTGTAAATGTAATCAGTCTTTTATGTTTCATTTAATGTACTCTAAACGAATGTCCTAACTACCGGAATTTGTAAAGTCTTCGTGAGCGTTGCTACAGTTGTTTGAAATCAACCGATCCTGGAGACTTCTACTGCGAATGTGGATTCAATGCAGCAAGCACAAGGAACATATTGTTTAAGCAGAGGTCATTTTAGGTCAACCGACTCAAATTACTTTGTGAACAGGAAAAACTTCAAAAGTCAAATTTGAATGAACTATGTTGTTGGTGGATCCGTCGTATTATTTCTAGAACCTTCTGATATGAAATGTTAAAAGGAAATCAATCAGCATGGATCTTTTGTTTTAATTTTAACTGATGACTGTTAAGCTATTAGAGACATCAAGGGTTTCATTAATATAAGCAGGGGCGTCAATCCTAATTGAAAAGTGAAGGGGCATAAATGACTGTTATGACTGTTAATAGAAATGGTTGAAGTTGTTTTTAGCGTCTTGACGAATACCTTATAATTTTTGTCTTTTATATTTGCATATTCCGGTTTCATCTCTTTAATCTTGTTACATATCGGTAATTCTTCACGTAGATATACATATATTTTAAAGCCGGGTAAGTTATATTTCAAATTTTATCAAAGAGCCATAATAAAATTATATTTAAAGCATATTTATGACGTAACAATTCTGTAGTGGAAGTTATAGAAGAAATACTCATTAATTATCAAAACTACATTATTGGCCGATAAACATTGCTCATAGCTCAATAATTTTCGGTAATGTAAAAAAAAAATGTTTATCACTGTTAACCAGAATAACAACTGCTAAGATCTTTTTTGACAAATAAATACAATTTATCAATAAAATAAACCTCATCATTATCACAGCTTACAACAGTTACAGTTTGTGTTAGTGACAAAAAGTGCGAGAACTTTGAAAAATTCGACAGTGATTGCTTTATGAGACGCATTAATAGTGAATAATGAAAACTGTGTGGTTTAATACTTTATTCTATCAATATTGTAAATATCGAATAACTTTAATCTCCATGTCCTATTTAACATTCATCCAATTGAGTTGATAACATGATAACAAGTAAAAAAAGTAAAATATTGTCTTCATTTTAGTGTTTTTTGCTCAACTGTTTTTTAACTGCCTGGTTCAATTCCACAGCTGCAGCTATTGTATTATATATCAGTACCGTCTTGAAAACTAAGCAGACCGTAATTAATCTGAATTTTTCCAGAGAACGGAAACGTGCAAAACTACGGTCGCAAACGACGAAATGTATCTATACTTATAGAACAGAAGTGTTTCACATATTAAAATAGAAATGATGATCTTGCTACTTCAATTCAACGTAAAAGTTAACTAATATAGATACGAAAAGTGGGTGAGAACGGTGTTTAAACGTGTCCCTTTACATACTCTCGCATTCTTGTTTTAATTACCTCTCTGCCTGATAATATGTTAAACAAGATCGGCATACGTGACTACAAGTCTTGTATATCAAATGATTAAAGCTGTTGCATACTAGACAATTGTTTGCTGTTAAAATATGTGTGCATAGTTAATACAATATTGCGATTTTTTCAGAATTATTGTCTTGTACATATTGTCTAAACAACTGATCTAACATAGTCAACGATTTTTTTTATTGATTGAATAAATTGAGGAATACAATTATTCCATCTTTTACGTATTAATTTACACGATCAGGGAACTGCGCATGTGTTAACGTTTTATTACAGGTACAAACGACTTGATACAAGCAGATTGCTGCAACTTGAGGTCATACCAAATGACAAGTATAAACTATTCAGCTAGGAGATGGGTGAATCTCCCATGAATTTCGACCACTTTTACACCGCGTTGCAGTAGTTTAGCATATCTTCTGACATATAGTCCTACTCTAAACTTAAAAAATAAAAATAAATGAATATAATCTACTTCAATATGTATGAACATGCTGGTAATGAACAAGGAAACGTGAAGACAGAGAGTACATCTTACAGCAACAAAGTAACCTCATATGTACACAAAACTGTAATTTACCACGACTAAACTGATGTGAAAAGCAACAGAACTGATAATAACCAAAAAAATTCCAACGAATAATCCATTTCATCCGGTCCCATATATTCTGTTCCTCTCATCGTTTTATAAGCTGTGTTCCCATCCGAAAAAGTATGTATGTCATTAGCGCCTCCAATTTCGGAACGGTAGATTGCATTTATAACGTTCACTAAATATTTTCTGTTAGCTGAAATAGCTTTGTCTTCAACGATGTAAGGCTAATTCGATCTGCAGGATCCACCTTCAAGCAAGACGTCATAATTGCGCATCTGAATTGAATACAATATTACAGAGAATGTAAAATTGCATTGTATATACATTTATATAGCAAATATCAGTATGTGTTCAAGTAATTAGGCTGATGCATGGTAATGTATTTCCAGCAAGATTTTATTCCTAACATTAAATGTTTTCTATATCAATACTTGCTCTAAAGAATAAATGAATGTAAACAATATTTAGACTATTACAAAATGCAAACTGGAGTTTTAGCATGTAAATTATCTTTTCATATTCATTAATATCTAGTATAATTCAACAGTTCAATAGTAACAAACCAACAACTTATAGAATATAACTCTCAGAGAGTCTGAACATAAATCAGGCTTTGAGAGAACTGGTAAATCATCAGGCTGAGCAGCAAACTTCATAATATCTAATCCATCAAACGGAGAAGCACCTTGAGTAAAACAGAAATAATTACAATGACTATTTCATTTAATGTATGTTCTTACAGTACATTCATTGCCTCTCTTAAAGAAAATGGGGAATACAATATGTTGTATCCATACTTTCTTCCTTAAAAGTAAGGTTAATTTGCATTTCACCTTAATATTAACAATAAATTGGAAAAAGACATGAATTAGACTTAACATAATATATAGTATATTTATAATATACAGCTATCTTTATGTATATTGCGTTCGAAGTGTATACTTCAAATTAAGTATTGAGAACGTTTACCCTGAGAAAATATCTCCCAGATGAAAACGGCAAAGGACCAAACATCACTTTCGCGGTCATAATGTTTCTTGAAAATGGTTTCCGGGGCAAACCATGGAAGACGAAGGTTTTCCTACAAATTTTTCACGTTCATGTAATTCACAACAATAAGGAACATGTAATGATAATTTCTAAAACATTCAATGGCATATTCATTTATAAATACATTCATTACGTCATACATCTCATCTCCCTACATTTAATGGATATGGATATGACATTGTAATTCACCCATCATAAATGTGAGTACGTGGATAAGTGTGATTTAGTGAGGAAAAGAGTGTGTCTGAACTCATCCTAGACCGCAAGTCCGATAAAGTTCAAATTTGTTTGCTAGATGTCTGATCGTGTAAACTCTTGCCTACGAGATTAAACGCGTCTTATGTCAAAGGTCAAACAAACCAAAAACATTGTTTGAAACCATTTCTCAGCTTGTCAACGGCACTAAATCACACGATATGTAAAGAATGATGAGAATAAATTTTAAATTAGGACACTTTTATGGGTCAGGGTCAAGGGTCCAGTTGGCCTAAGTTGTTGAAAAAGTGTGTCGCGGACTCCACCTACACTGTAGGTCTAATCAATTACAAACTTTGTCCCTGCCCATCAAAACTCGTGCATACATGATTGGTGACGTCGTAGGTCAGATGTAAAATACCCCAAACGTGTTTTGTCATCACATGCTTATCATACCGCAAGTTATGTAGAAAATATTGGACAAATTTTATAATAGTACTTTTGTGGTTGCAAAGGATCGAGATTAAAGGTCAACGTAGGATAAAGTTCAAATTGCCCTAAATTGTGCGGAGGTGATGAGATCTGTAATTCCATGTATTGTCCTCTTGTTAAATATTGTGGTACTGTTTTATACATTTGAAAGAACTTTTAGATCATCGTTGCATTTTAGACAAATAAAAAAAAAGTAAACCAAAACAGTTTTTTCCTCACCTCAAACTTGATATTGGACAGCATTTTCTTGGTAGATGATCGCAAGTTGAAGTCGTACAGTTTGCACACCATGTTAGGTGTTAAAAGAACCTTTCTCGAACAAATAGCAGTATGATCACACTGTAAAATAAACTTGTATTTAAGTGTGCTTAAGTGATTAGGGCTTTTCATAAAGATAGACTTATTTAATGATTGATAGCTCATCTAGCAATCTTTGGGTTAGATATGTCACAAAACAGATAGAAGTTCGAAGCGACATCAGAACCATTCGCATATGCATCTTACTTTAGTTAGTTGATTGATAACAAATGACACTGTTACTCACGTCTATTGATTCAAGAAAGAATAGGGCCTTCAGAGGTTCCAATAAAAATGATCCAATCCGTAGAGCATCGGACGATTGAGCGGATCTACTTAGTCCCTGCATGTATATAGTCTTGGAATATACATCGTCGTATTTCGCTTTACAAAGGATATCTCTTAAAGTACCATTTGTGATGTATTCCGTGTAAATGTAGTAAGGAACTACAGTGTTAGGATCATAGAAAGTGGAACAAGAATATATTATATCGAGCAGTTCAATTTGTTTCCAAACATGAATCAAATAAAGAAATAAAAGACATTGTTGATAAAGCAAATCTCAGTGACAGGTGCATGTTTTATGTAAACAATTTTAAGCAATTGATTGCCTACTTTGTACTGTGTCAGCCGCCACAATTTCTACTACATTTCTGTGCTTCGGAATATGTCTGAGATGTTCAGCCAGCAATCTGATTTGAAGAAAGTCTTCGTTTGCTGAGTTATCTGCAATAACAGAATACATATCTCTGAGTTCCATTTCAGTTCAGTACAATAAAAAAAACCTTCATTCACCGCTGGTCTTTACATAACAATACGGCCCAGCCTGGGAAAATCTACCCCCCCCCCCTTCCACATTTCAGTTGTTGTGTTTACCAATAATGTGCTGTTTCCAACCTTTAAATGTGTTGTCGTTAACCTGCTAAACCTTTAAACCTTATCGTCTTGCTTGAAAAGTGTACAACGTTTAAGATAAGTGTGCAGTAAGTTAGACGTTTTATCTAGATTCCATCTCATGACTGATATAGCACCCGTTGCTGTTTCTGTTACACTGTAAGAGCCCCGCAAACAAACGGTTTCTTGTCATAGTCAAGTCTTATGCTGAATGCAGACATACTTTGTACTTAAACAGTTGTTAGAGTGTACTGAATTAACCAGGAAGCTATGCAACAAACATTTACATAACACACAACATATTTGCTACTATACGGAGGATCTGCATTTTCCTTTCGATGCCATCGAACTCTTCACACATAGTATATAGGTAATGCAGATATTATATATCCTTAATTAAACAGTAGTTAGAGTATAATGAATTAATCAGGAAGCTATGCAACATACATTAACATACCACACAAAGTATTTGCTACTATAAGCGATCTATCTTTCCCTTTCGTTGATGCTATCCATCTCTTCATGCGTCCCGTGCAAGGTATAGAGCTTGTCAGTATAATGTCACCTCGATTTAACACAGTGTTGTCTCCATAGAAGTAGAACTCTTTGAAAGCCAAGAGAAAATGGAGAAGAGTAACTAAACTAAATTGGAATAGAGTAAAACATTTTATGGATAGAACGGTAGTCGTAGCAGTGACCTCAGTTTAAATACTGCTCATCTGAACTGTCAAACTATTGGTTGTTTTCGTTCCTTATATTGCCTTTTTATTTGTCTAGGGACGGCAGTCAAAACCCACAGTATCTTGCGTACTCTGTGTACAGATAAGGAATTTACCAATATTGCATATTAGTCGTTACAAAACATATTTAACAAACATTCTTTATTACAAACATTCTTTCATAGTCATCAATTTAGTTTTGTTACAATGAATTATAGTTATCGTCGACCTTCCCACAACTTTGATAGTACGGAATTGATAAATCAGCAGGTTTTAGAAGGAAAACATAACTTACCACCAACCATATCGTCTGGAGATTCATAATGTACTTCTTCACTCACAGGTATGTTGATTGTTTCAAATGTTGTTGTTGTCACGCTTGAAATAACATCAATAGAACATTTGCGGTTTACTAAATTAACTAAATAAACTAAATATTGACTATTACAAATGGGCTTTATGAAAATTTAAGTATGCTGATACCTCAAACGGAGAAGAAAATATACTTCTTAGATATGCGATAATATGAAGACAAAATATGTAACTCTTTTTGTGAAGAAAGAAGCATACATTTGGACACAAATCCCAAATTGTACAAATTATACGAGCTTAGTATAGCTGAGTATAACTTCATTTGGAAACTTCATATTAATTTGAATATGTGTTTACTGCTCAGATAAGGAAGTTGAAGTGACTTACTTTGTTCTCTCTGTAGTGCCCATCCTCTGCGATCTAAGCCCTAAAAAATAATACAGCGTGTGAAATATAATGGCATATACCAATTCTGTCACAGCACAGACATGAAAAGGACATCACGTTATGCTCCTGATTTTACTTTCATGTTTGTTTTATTTTTATTTTGCAGCACTATAATATCCTTGCATTTCTCTTCTTGTTTTAAATATTGACTTGTTTAATTCCAACAGGAATGTTTATTGTTATTCAGAACCTGAGTTTTAATTCATTTTGTAAATGCTTATCAAGATGAGGTGAATTCATGTCGAGGGTCGGGTTGAATTTTCAGCAATTTTATAGCGATCAATTATTTTTGGATACACACAATTCACAGAAGAGGATTTCTCTTGAAACATTGTTTTTATTTTGAAATTAAGCTCAGTCATGTGGGCTTCGTTGCTAAGCTACTGACATTCTCCAAACGTACCTAACAGCTTCTGTGAAAGATTAGCAATCGCTAGAAGGGCAGCAGGGAATAGACACTCCAGCAATTTGATGATCTTCTAAATATGATACTGGCCACATGAAATATACAAATATAGTCTCAATTGTGTAGGCTTTGTGATAAATCACTTCTGAAGCTTCGTTTGCCCTATAAAATCAATATGTTTTCAGTGACGTTTCAAAGTTTGTAGTTTGTTTTCCTAAGTCAGTAAGAATAGATTACTCCAACAACAATACCATCATATCATATTTTCACGTACTTTGAACTTTATAAAACATCAGTTAACTCGTCAAGGTCGATATAGTGAAGAGGATTGGTACGATAAAATAATATACGCCCATTTTGCCTTCATCAGTATCTGTATAGATTAAATGAGTAAAGAAAAAGATATCTAGAAGGTTTTTTGGCTTTTGTTAAGGGCACTTCATTAATTACATAGTTCCTTCAAGTAATGAATGGCCGGTTCACAATTGTTATTTAGTATTCTCTTCGTGATCGAAATTACCACTGATTTAGGGAACGAACAAACACGTAGAGCATTTGCTTGTCTGAGACAGTAAAGAAAACTGTACCGAGCTTCAATAACGTTTTACTGAGGTATCTCGTTGCGAGTCAAAACTATAATTATATGGAAGTCACACATGAACGAAATTCTTACCTGATGTGTCGTCTGGTTTAATGGACTTAGGATTTTGGATGTGAATTAAAATTTCACTCTCTTGGTTGACTACATATCTGCCATTAACTTTACATGTAAAATTTTGAATATTGACACTCATTTCGAACTTCAAATTTGATGTCAAATTTTTCATCTCTAGTTTCGTGACGTCAGTAAAAGAGTCAGTTCTGTTATAAATTCCGTTCTGTAACCACGTCACGTTTAACGGTAGGATTGTGTTGAAAATAGCACATTGTATCTCAACATCCGAACCCTCAATAGCCGAAAGTGTCCTGCTAGTATCCGTATTCACAACCACGTTTTCCCCAACAATTTCAATTGTTGGTGTTACTATAATTAATAACAAGGAAAACATGGAATGTGTTAATTATGAGGGGCACCCTTAGAACTCCATTGTTATCATTAAAGATATGTCCTTGATAGGAAAGGAATCAAGTGCTTAACATTATGTAAGGACTTAGCTAGAATGTGATAATTTCTTAACACATAGCTTAATTGTTGCCCAATTTTATACATTTATATTCAAAGTTCTACCGCACAAGGAAATAGTCATCATCATGATTAAAATAAACCCTGATAAATATCAATGATTAGCTTATTTGAAATTTATTGTTGAAAAATAGCTATATTTATTTACCAACCACTATAAGTATGCTTAAATTTACCTTGGATATGAACCACAAATGAAGATATCATTTGATCCTTTCTCCAACACGTATACCTTACATCATTGACACCAATTGCGACGTTGAGTACTCCCAGTGCGTAGTGCATCGAATCACACTCGTTTATCGTCAAAGGAAACTTCCTGTTGTCGTAAGTTCTTGCTTCACTTCTAAATAAATACGATTGATTAAATCCAAGTCTCCATGTTAACCCCGTATTCTCATAAAACAAGACAGGACATTTTAGACATACATTTTCGTGTTGTTTTGCCATAACCATAGAATCTGTAATCGCCTCAACATTAATCTTGTTCTTTGGGGAACCTGAAATGCTCAAAAACACTGATAAGAACAATTATATAAATAATTATAGTTGAAACGGTAATGAGTTAGAAATTACAGAACAGTGCAAATTCTTCAGCCTCCAACTCTACATGCGGTCGCCTTAACCAATTGGGCTTTAAAAACGGGCTTTATTTGCAGTTCTTCGAAGCCAGTAAGAAAGGTTGGCATTCAAATGTAGGATTTGCCACTTTTATCAAGATATGCTAGTCTGTTACATTACATTTTCTACACAAATTTATAGAGAGTATCATGAAAAATAACAATGTTCGGAATAGAGAATCCTGCATTCCTGCATCCTGCAATCCTGCATTATACATCGGAATAGAAAATCCTAATTATTTTATACCAAATGTAAACTTAAGCAAACAGAGAAACGCATTGATTATCTAACTGAAAAATTCACCACATTTCGTTTAATTTTTACATAACGAAATAAACTTATTTCATCGTGTATTATCTTTTAACAACAAGGATAATGGTTTGTGTTTGTGTACATGTGTCTGCAAATTATGTCGGCAAAACAGATAATGCCAATCAGATGATAAATTGCCATATTGTAAACGTAGAAAGAGGTAATTACTTATTCACCGATTGTTATTATTTTTAAGCTAGTAGCCACAAATTATTTATTGATTGCAGTTTGTTTGTAAATAACCTCAGAAATTAAATTCTTACCTGTAAGTAATGCCGGTAAACTATCGTTGTTCAGAATGTTACTCAATACGGCCATCCTTCTTTGTTAAGCTCTGCACACTTGCTCAAGGACTGATTCAGATATTTGCCACTCAATTATATTCACATTGTATATTGCCAGGGGCATCGCCACAACTGTACATGTAATTACGAAACTAAAAGTTTATTCAAATAAGTACACACTAACACAATCACCAATAACAGCATGGAATGGCGGTACACTCATTATCACTGTATGAAAGTAACGCTATTTCTGGTTCAGTATAACACATCTAACATACTTAGCTACATGCTACGTACTGTGGGTAGTTTGCTCACTTATAATTGATTGCAAAGGTAGGTCCTTTCACTTAAATGAATACAAAATATTAAGTATAACACTGAATCTGCAGCCTTCTTGGCAGATAAATCTAAAAGACTCAACTAGAACTTGAGAACGCTAGTCAGTCCTGAAAGTGGTTACACAGTTTCATTTGATGATGCTATTTTCTTTAATACGTGGTCTTTCAGCTTTAAACGGTATTGGGGATGAACAATATGCTACGTTGGTATTTTTGGAGAGAATAGCAAACCATTCGGTAAAGTACGAAGCTCGTGCCTCGTGCTTTTTCTTTCGTTAAACCGTCGTTCATGAATTATTCTGCCATAGACGCACGTATACCGTTGATTAACCTATTATTTAATATAAAATAATATAAAAAGAACAATGTGTTTTACAAAGCTCCATCAAATAATGTTGTATATTGACGACGGAACAAAAGTTGAATCTACCATATTTTTATTATTGTATATTATTATCGTATATAGATACGAGTACACACATCGTTGCGGGTCCATACATGGTAAGAAGGACATTATATCTTTATTACCTCGTATTCTCTGTCCACAATGTAATCCGGTTTATCCATTTATTTGATAAATTCTATATCTGTTCTTATATCAGGAAGTGCAGACCACAAATTAAAAGCCAAAAACAAAGCACGAAGAAAAATCTCTCGAAGGTACGGTATATATTTTTTCTTCAACATTATTTTAAAGCAAGGATACTTTACTCGGCTGCTTCACAAAATAACGGTTACAATTATTAGATTATATTCATTTAACGAAAGATGGCGCATCATCAATACCTTTAACACACATATATAATACTTGTACGGTTCATGACATAACAGTTTTATGTTCAGTACTAATGACATCTCCACCTGTCATCGTCAAATGTAGATGCAAAATATAAAGTCCATACCCATTGAAACCATTCCTTTTAATACACCATAAGGTGTATAAACCAGGGAGTTACTAACATCTTTAATACTTTTCTTTAGAAAAGAACAATATTCTAGTAGATGGTTTAATTAAGCACTGCGAGGAATTTTGCTTCATGGGGTGAGCCTATATCGATACATGACCTTTTGTCAATACACGTGTCAGTGCAGCCACACTTACACGGTCTCCACGGGAGTTTAATTTCTATAGAAAATCGGGTCTTCATTGCAGTAAATTAAGGTTACGAGAAGACAACCTACACTCAACATTGGGTGAGCGATTGGGTTCCAAAGATGAAACCACCGAAAGATGACAAAAGAATATGATCAGTTAACCTATACTAATATATATTCACATTAAACAGGTTGATCCCTCGAAGATACTTTCCAAACTTGTAAGAAAATAATGCCTGTTGAAATCGATTTGATGGTAGACGATATTGCTGAAATGTTTCTAAATTATGAGTTTCAAGTACTCCTGGATGGGCTTGATGAACTATCGATGTTTACCATTAGTGCCAGTGCAACCCACGAGAATCCGTCTAACGATAAAGAGTAACGTATCAATCTCCTCCAAAAGGGAGTTGAGCCTGATGTTAATCTGACGGTCGAAAATGTATTCGGTAATAAAATAAAGATGGTTTAATATAAAAAAGATTAAGGTTTGGCTAACGTCTCGTAAAGTTGACGACATTAAATGTTCTATTGCCATACCGTATTCAAAGGTAAAATTGAATGGTTTATTCAGTATATTCAGAAAACTTGCAAATATTATTAGACTCACAGGCTATACCCCAATTAACCTTGATTCCTGATTCAACTGTGTAAGACTCTAGTATAGACGAAACACTGAAAGTCAACTCAAAGGCGAAAAACCAAACTTCGATTAAATAAAACTGTTAAATAACGACAGTCTATCGATGGCACAAGGATGCTGTTAAGTATAAAAATCCGTTGAATATGGATAAGAATTATAAAAATCATTAATGAGGTTACCAAAGAAAGCAAAATAACCACAATTTATCACAAAAGATGTCAAAAATGAAGGAAAGGATAGTACAATGACGTTTTGTCGGATGAGGCAAAACAAAGTTTCTATACGAAGTTGTTGTGGTTTATTTTTTGGACCTCATAACTAATTATACCTACCACATTAATGAAACATTTGAATGTCCAAAATTGTCACGTCTAAACGTGGGATTAATAACCTATTTATATAACAGTAGACAATAAATGAAAAGAAAGAGATTCGGCTATACTTGAAGTGAAAGTAGTAAATGCGATAAGTAAAGTATTCCTTGTAAAAGTAACAATAGTATCAATATCATAGCTCACGTTACATAAGATATATATATATATATGCACATTGTCTAAAAACGTTTATAGAAAAGAAAAGAAAAACGAACCACGTATTCGTTATGCATTGTTGAATTTACATATTCTAACCAAAATACCGACTGCAGTATCTTTAAATAGGTACCAGATTCTTTATTTCAGCGAGTCATGTTGAACTTGCCCGACACGATAAGTCAAGTTCTGTACATTCAAACTTAAATTTGATCCTGTTTTACCGATAACAGAACGGCGACCGCATCCGGGATTCCCCTATTGTGCAATAATGTCACAAGACGCCATCGTCGCCATTTTGGATAAGTTAAAATATTACACGACATGCTGAAATACAAGTGAATTCACAGTAGCCATTTTCTAAAGGGTAAGTTATTTTTTAATGGGTAAAACAGATGATGAGATCAATTACTATAAACTCTGTATGTGCTTCTGCATTATATATTTTGTCATGTTTCATTTAGCAGGCTTCTGCCTTTCTATATTACAAAACTACTCGCAAACTGGGAACGGGAACATAATCATTATATTATCAAGTGCGATCATATATGTGTATTAACCGTAATGGAATATAGACTACTAAAGCAGGCTGGTGAGTGCTATATCTAGGCCATTGCCGTTAGAACGGACAGGGAGGGAGTGTGATTGAAAGATTATTTGGACGTGTGGCAAGCCAAATGGCCAATAATCGATCGAGAATCCTGGACTGTCGCCGATAAACCAGGATTTT
The DNA here is from genome assembly GCA_000934455.1 of Apostichopus parvimensis. Taxonomy (NCBI): domain Eukaryota; kingdom Metazoa; phylum Echinodermata; class Holothuroidea; order Aspidochirotida; family Stichopodidae; genus Apostichopus; species Apostichopus parvimensis. The sequence goes on from KN884830.1 coordinate 97,736, forward strand.
TGACTGATAAACCTGGATTATCGAATAAAATTATGTGAATATTAACCGAATATTCAAGATTTTTAGTTGATAAATGCAGGTTCATCAAAGTAATTTGAGATACAGCTGGATTTTCAAATGAAAATCAAGGTTTATCAGCGACAATCCAGGATCATCGACCGATAAACCTGGATTATCCAGCATCATAGTTTTGGTTTAATATGTCTAGGCTAAACAAAAATATAAGTTACTTGTGAAGGTTGTGGTGTGATTGCAAGGGAGATCCGGACATACGAGAATGCAACTGCGTATATGTAGGCCTATTTGGTAAAGTGGGGAGAAGGACGGAGTCATATGGCTGATGGGTGTGTGTCTCCAAGCTCCCAAATAACCAAAGGCGTCGAAAGCACAAGTGCCCCTCTTCACCTTGCCCCCCTTCGGACTCTTCATGCTAACCCCGACACCTGGGACTAGGCCTAATTCCCCTTATTACCCTCCTTCCCTAGTAGTTTTCTATTGGTAAGAAATGAGAGGAGTTTCCCTGCTGGCTCTCACATTGATCATATCATCATACAGGGTGTAAAATGGGGTGTAGCAGTAAGTAGACGCCATTGACGCAATTGCTGATTTACATGCACACATACATTGTTAATCTCATCGTTAGTACGAATATCTTTAGTGTGTACTTTGAACCGGTTATCCAAGTAAATATTTACTTCATACAAATATGATTTATACTTTCATTTCAATATGCTTGCGGTTTAACACGTACCATGTAAATCATCCTTGCATAGTATATGATACATGCAAGTATCATTGTAATCACCACCGTAAGTGTTAAGACGAGTAGGCATATTGCGTCACTGCATGGACCTACTCTGATATAGGTACCATAGCACGATGTGATTAATGTACATCCGCTCTAAAACAAAGGAGCTAAAATGATCTAATATAATGCTGGTTTTGGCATATTATCAGTTACCCTTATTGCCTTTCTGCGTGCATTCATGTGAAAGAGCATAAATCAAAGTGGGCTTACAGCTGATGTGAAAATAAGGAGGTCTGAAGATGCTAGTTTTATTGGCTAAACCATTTTAGAAATTCTTTAGTTATAAATGTTGATATTACTACGGGTGAGCAAACGGAAAGGTTGGGGTTCTGTAGTTCTGTTCTAAACTTGCTATTCTTCTAGTTCAAAATATAAACCTTCATGATATGCCAATTTGCAAGCGCCATGACAAGGCAATACCTCAGCTATCATGTGGTGTGGTAGGACATGCCAGTTGAAAACTTCTATCTATACTTTGGCAGACCTTGAACGTGATGCGCTTTAGTGTGTCAAGTTAATGGAACGATTACTTGCTGCAGCGTTCTGAAGTAGTATATTGTAATTAATGCTACAATCATGTCTGATTTAGTTAACTAGACATAATCATTTGTTTGGAACTTTGACTCGAGGACGAAGTATGACGTCGAATGGGCAGATTCCTATACAACGGTCACTGGGTGATATTCGGCTCTGTCTTGGTTCCTTTCAGCGGGTATCGGTGGTTGTTCCCTTTATATATGGAAACAACCAAAGTGCATGTAGTTTTAACGTACGATGTTAAATAGCGTATGTGTTAACGTTACTACTTCGAAACAAGACACAATTTCCAATAATGTATAACATCCTGTCGTCGTCAGAGGCTTCGAGAACCAGAGCCAAATTGACAAAGAGCCCGGGAAATGTTACCTGACGCCACAAATCATTCAAAATTAACGATATCTCCTGCTGACTTTCCTGTTAAAGGTGCATTGTAAGCCACTTGATTCTATGTCACAGTTGTATTGCATGTTGCTTATTTTACCGTTATCCTTAATGAAAAACCAGTTGTGAGCCAAAGAAAGCAAGATGCATTTCTACATTTCTTTGGTAGTATCACTGGTACATAAAGTGTGTTTCCGGTAAATTTAATATCTTACTACATTTGCCAAAAGCCTTCAGAGTAGTTCATATCTAAGCATGTTAACTAATTAGACCTATATTAAGGGGCTGTAGCAGTATCACTTACAATTCTTACCTGTTCTTATTTTGACACCATATATGTTACATTAGTTGCTATCGTACTAAACTTAGGTCGCTCCCTTTTCTGGTACTCCAAGAAGATAGCATAATACCATACATGTGAAAAAACTGGAATACTAATAACTAGTAGGCTAAAAGGCCCTAACTATCTCTAACACCACGTTCAATAAAAACAATTCGTAATCATATAATAACGTGAAGTTTCCTTTTTAATTTTGCTCTTTACAGTTTTCGGGGTAGCTGACTCTGCAGTGAATTCATTTTGATGTCATGATATGGCGGTGTGGTGGGAAGGGGTGGTATGATGGGAAGGTGGAAGGGAGGGGTACTTTACCACCCCTCATAAATATCCGTTTGAAATCATACCGCTATGAGATGCCCCTTTCTGTCTCACTGGTTCAAGTATTAATTCACATTACAGATATGACCTGAATAACTTGTCAGAAGATCGAACAAGACTACAAGGATTTCATTTTTTCCCGCTAATGGCAAGGTGGGGTTCTGCAAAAGAAGGCAAAGAAATGTTTCTTCCAACGTTATGAACTCTAAAAAATGTTCAAAGTAAAAATTGAATATATCCTATACAGCTCTAAGTCAACAAGGACGTTGTGGTGAGATAATGCCTCCTCCGATTTCTTTGTTGACCTCAAATTCGCTAACTCTTGAAAATGGGATTTCAGTAAAAAAAAAATGAAGTTAAACATTTTTTTTGATCTTGTTAATTTACTCCCATTTCTCTTACCCACGAGAATATAAAGAAGGCCTTTATGCTTTAACGCATGTAATCTTCTACATGAGAATATATACCTTTAACGTTATCAATTGCCATTGACCTTTGTCCCAATACAAGTGCGCTTAAATATCAAGGAGAGATTGTGGTTAGCGCCTTAAGTACTATAAGAAGTTTTGTTAATACTGTTGAGCCCATCATAATTTCCACATTAATCGTTAACTATGTTATCTTGCATGTCTCCCCAACACCAGTTAATATTATACAAGCAATGATTTCAGAAACAAAAAAACTTACAGAGGAAATATAAAATATATAAGAAAGAGATACAAAACTTGGGAATCGATTACATAGCGAAATATCAGAATCACCGCATTCATTACTATACTAGAGAAAGTGATAATTAGATTATCGTTATAACTAAAGGAAAAACTCCAATAATAGCTCGGTACATCCCCATGCATCGCTTGCTTGATAATATTCATGCATGGACATCTTCTCGGGAGCCATCCATGCTATTGGTTGACGTTTCTGTTGAAGTGGAAAACTGCAAAGTTATATATGTTACGCAATTCACAAAGAAACCTAAAAGGTACTCACAGGAGCATTGTTTAAAATACCAAAATGAGTTAATTAGGAAGCGAAGTTATTTCTTGAATAATATATAACAACGTAACCGTTGCACTTAAAGTTGCTTAAAGTCGACTTCACATACCTTTCCATCAGATCAAGCTTGTAATATAAAACTAAAGCTACTAATATTCCTTGAGCTCGGTCCCACGACAAAATTTAGAATATTTGTTAGTATGTCCCTCATAAATGTTACGAATTAGGTTACCTTTTTCATGAGTTTTTCAATCTTTGTAATAGCTGCGGTCAAAAGACAGAGATCATAGCGCTTACACTGTTCAAACTAAGAGAGAAGAAATAGTTCAGGCACAACGCTGGTAGACAGAACTTAGGCAGGATGAAAGCTAAAAATAAGTATATTTAACTTAATAGCAAACGAATGATCTTAATTATGACCTAATTATGTCTTATTGTACGTACGTCTTATTGAAATATATAGAAATATCAACATATTGGAATATATAGAAATTAGTAAAGGTATTTTGATACAGAGTAATTACTGAGAGGTTCGTATAGTAGTAAAACAGAGGTACTTCAAACAGTAATACATTGATAGGAAAAGTGAAACCTTAAGAAACGTAGACATACAATTGCTCCAATATATGTAATTTAAAACTTCCTTGTACCAAAGCACGGGACAATTTCGATTAATCCACGTCACTTTTTGTGTTTATATGTTAGTTTAAAATAACCTTTACCCTTGTATAAGTATACATCACAAGATTAGGATGTAAGGTCAAGCAGCAGTGTTTTCATATATACGTACTGCCGTGGGCTTGTTATCGTAGTAATACATTGACAAAAAAAGTGAAACTTTAAGAAACGTAGACACTCAAATGTTCCATTATACGTTAGTGGAGGGGATGTGTATTCGTTTAAGTATATATATGATGGCACCTGAAAGACTTGTTATCAATAGGGAAACAGATAATTTCCAGTTGTTGTTCCTTCTAACCCGAAAGAAAAACGCAATCCTTTACTTATATTACATACAAAATATATCAATATATATATTCATATTTCCTTGTAAGTCTTGATTTCCAGTGCCCGTTGACGTAGAAGGGACTCCCTTGCACATAGGTATGTGTCTTCATGATATGTCTTAAAGATCCAAATACAACTGCACGTAACAGATTAAATAATGTACTGCAAAATATAAATAAACCAGTCAAACAACATTAGAACAAATACTACATCGTGTAAGTTGGTGCTCGGGAAGGGTGTGTGTGTGTGGGTAAGACGTCGGTTTGACTTTCTCCCCTTTCGTTCAATGTATTTCCTTATGAAGAATGTATTTTGCCCCTTTATCCGAGTTTCGTGAGGGTCTCCAAAATAAGTTATTCAGACATAATCCTATTATGGAGCACATACTTGACATAATCATTCAATGGTATTTACATTAAAACCTTTTTTTTCATCCCCTCCTTCTCCCCCTCCACCTCCTTCTTCCCCCTTTAACGTAGCAAATGACTAAATAATTCCCTGGGCAAAGAAAAATTGGGGAAACACGTTCGTTGAAGGAGATGCAAAGTAACATTAAAATACCGGAATGTGCCCGAAGAACGTTGAAGGGTATTGCCAGCTTCTGGAAGGATCTTGCATCGTTCATTGTATCCTGATCCTTTACAAATGAAATCAATAGAAAATGTATTTGATAGCTGGTTGTTAGTTTACGACCAAGTTATGCACTGGAATATTATCTTTACATTAGAGTCACAGGTATACATGTAATTATGCGATGATGCTTTTATTGTGCTGACCATTGGACGATTAAAAGGAATGTTATCTTACCTGACAATGTTTTTGCACAACATTTTATATCTTTGTTTTCCCCTTTGCGTACGTAACACAATGGTATTGGTTTTCAAGCAAATTGCAAAAGTAGTTTGGTATCCGTATTCACTAAAAGAGGGGTATATATATGTATATAAATTGTTTTTATAAACATGACAATTGATGGAGCTCAAAATAGGCCCTTATTTGTATCACATGATCTTTCTTTTGCAGATTACTCATTAAAAGGTAGGTAATAAAAGACGTTAAGTCATTTATTGAGTTGCCCTTTGTCAAAAGTTTTAGAAATAAGTTAATTAATCATTCATATAGTGTCAATAGTACCTGTACCGTTTTCTGTAGGTGAATCTTTGTTTGGATGTTTGTCATTATCGCTTACGTCATCAGACACACGAAGGTCGCTCATACCATGAGCGTTGTCAACATTGTTGGCGTTGGTTTGTCTTGATTAAGGCCTTTCTAGTAGGTGTATACATGGACTCATGGACTGTGATATTGTTTGCAATATGCATTAGAAACAATGGTGCAGATAGCATGAAATAATTCCTAGTCAAATTTTCCATGGAAAATGTTAGGATTTTTCTCAATGAAATATTTACTTACTCTATATTTAGAGTATTGGTTCCGTGTCCTGTTAGGAAGAAGCGATGTTTAGTCTCGTTAACTCGTTAATGTATATGGTTAGGACTGGTGAATATTATCATGTTACATTATAATCTTTTATCGAGTTTAGAACTAAATATTATTATTAGGAACTTACTTTCATTTTGCAGTAACTCACAAACGTGAGGCCTATTACATTAGTTCATTTGAAACAATGATTACAACTTTGAAACACAGAAAGAGAATACGGACAGGAACCTATTCCTTGTTCTTATTTCCCGACGACTACTTGTATATCAAATAGATGTTCAACGTTTATTTGAATAAGAAGAGACATTTGTTATAATTGTCTAAATAATATCTATATTGTTATCTTCTAGATACACAGTGATCGTCATATATTTCAAGAACATGATGGATGTGATGCAACAGAAAATTCTTCCCGTTGCGGTCTTACTAATGTCATTCATGAATGTTGGAGGTAAGACATTAAAAATTACATTTGTAATAGTTATCATATATCTCAAAGTAAGGACGGCATGCTAAATGATCTATAATCAGTGGCGTACACAGGATTTCAAAGAAGGGTCAAACAAAGTATTCCCAAACTTTAAGTAGGAGAATTAAAGGAAGGGCAAGGGGCTACTGAATATAAAATTAATCACCTGTCTGAGAAACCCCTCCCCGGAAAATAGTCAGAATAATATATGTGATGTACACATTGATATATGCCAAAATATGAATGCAAACGTCTTTCAAATGAACCGCAAAACGCAACAAGTCCATGTTTTAAATGTTTAACGTTGTTTAATTAATCTTCACTGTCTTTTGCATTCTATAATATACTATTGAATCAACATATATCAACTACTTGTTTTAAATACACCGACGCTCATTCCGTTCATATGTAGATAAAGATATATGAAATATTATGTTTTCTTGACAGAAGCAAGCAGTGTTCAGTGTCAGCCCAAGTGTTTTGCAGAAATGGGAAAGTCGTTTGAGCTTCCATGCCATGTTTTTGGCTCCAACTACGACTTGTATTGGTACAAAGGATTAACAACGAGCACCGCTCCTTTGTTATCAATCGTAGGTGGCATATCAGGTGGCAGCGAATACCAGAAACGGGAATTTGAGTTAACCATCAATGGATCTCTTAGAATCATTAATAGCCAGTTACAACATGAAAGCAGCTATACGCTGACAGCTTACTTTGACAACTTTGAACAAGATACTTCAAACACGGCGCTGTTGATTTACAGTAATAAACATAACATGTTTCTTTATTAATATTTAGTTAGCGGTACAGTTGTAACATTTTGAAGCCAGTCATACTAATATATTGGTGTATCAATTGAAAAACAAATTTGCACTGTAGTCAACAACACTGAGTAAATATCGTTAACATTTTATCCTGACAGGTCGACCCGATCCTCCGTGCCCACTGATTGATGCATGTGGTTCGACCTGTACTGGATGTCAACTGAATGTTACCACTTCTGGATCACTGACGTGCTATGTGAATGGCTCTCGACCAATGATGGACGTAGACTGGATTGTATCTAACCAGTCTGGAGTGAGCTTCACCAAAGAAGAGCAAACTCATAAAGAAATGAATGACATATGGTACACTGAGAAAACCATTCAATACACAACACCTGATTGTGGAGCAGATGCTACTTTCAGATGCATCGCTTCCTTGTCAGACTTTCCGCTAGCTCCTCTTCTTGATAGTTACTCCAGCACTGTTAGGATAAATACAGGTATGGTGATATATACTGACTGGCAAATTCGTTTTGGTATGAGTAATGCATTGCTGTTTATTGAACCATTTTCCATGCTCATCTTTGGCAATTTATAATTAGTCCGTTGAGTTTACGTAAGTAATATGCAGATTACAAAGCTTCGGTAAGATTAAATTTGTTACAGTTTAATTGAATTACGTACACGTTTTGAACATACCAAACGGACATTGTAGGAAGGTCATAACGAAGGGATATGATCATAATGCTATATGCATAGTTATGTCTTAATGGTATTTAGTGGCCATAAACTTGGACACAGTAATAAATTGCAACACACGTTTTTGTATTACTATACAGGGCAAAACGTATACCCTAAGCAAAACTAAAATGAAAGGTCTTGTCTTTGGAGAAGAAAACCTATAAATTAACTAATTTGCAAAAATATATGTGTAAGAACCTTTGGTTTTTACTTGTCCTCCTTCAAGTATTAACGGAAATAGGCCAATGATAAATGTAATTTCGACAGCGTACAAATTAGTATGGGGAGGAAAGCATTACTTCACATCTAAAGCGTGTTTTATGATAACAACGCAATTGTGGCCGATTACACATGAACGGCGTAGCTCTCAGATATGTCTTTATTGAAATTCTACCCTTATACTTGCAAGACTGTGTAACCGGACGTATACAATCTTCGTTGTCTTGATTATGTCGTTTCAGAAGCTTGCAAAGAGCCTCCTTCAATGGAACCCACGAGTAGCCCTAAAGGGCGTGCCTGGCCGTTCGTCGTTATTGGAATTATAATCTTCTTTGTTGTACTATGCGCCATTCTCATTGCTTGCCGTTTGTACAGCAGACGAGGTAAGGATAAGTATGGTTTTTGAATTGATCTAATAACGTTAAATAATCCGACCATACCAAGAACATAGAGAACTATTATCGCTGCAACTCCCAAATATGTAGCAGGTAGTATTCTGGAAAACTTTCATGCAACACAATTTATGCAGAGAAGAAAAGAACGATGTTAGTTGGTGTTACAACAGATGATATTTATCTCATGAATGGTAGAATATGTCAAGCATAATTTCATACGTAGTTTTGCGCTCCATAATCTCTACAAGGGCGAACAAGATATAGCTAATAGTGCTGCAGCTTCTTAGGGTCATGCACTCGCAGGGAGTAAATGTATACAATTGTAATCATAAAAAAGTTAAAGTTTTCTCCCTTTTTTCTCGAAACATTGCTCAGCTAGTCATTGTAAATCGGTCGCAAATATTCATCACTTTAAATTATCGTAACGGATGAAGCGTGAGATGGAGGATTGAATGGGTAGGACGTGTACCCTAGCCCCTTAAATGTTCTCGCGATTTTCTCTTTATTCAGGTACCATTTTTGTAATTTCATATCCCCCCCCCCCCCGAAAAAAAACTGTTCGTTGCCTGACCCAAACTTGCCACCCTTTCTTCGGATTTAAACAGTTTAGTGTATTGAGAACGTATTTTATATTCAGATCCAGGCTGATATCATTGTATAACGTGGTGTGCAGCGTACTATATACAATATAGCCTATTTCTGTATTCTTGTTATTTTACTTCCGCATTTAACTTGAGACTGATAACTGTAATAAAAGGAGAGAACTTCTTTGGACTGTTTGGAAACATTGTTGGTTATGTTTCATTTAAAAATTGTCACATTTTCAGATGAAAATTTATGTTTATGAATGACCGGAGGTTGAATGTTATTGCTGGATGCACGCAACCTACGGCCTTGTGCATCACTAGCGTTTTACCGTCGTTCATGTATTATCCTGCGATAGCCGCCGGTAGACAGTTGAATATCTCCTTACATAATCATATAAAGAATAATGCATTTCACAATGCTGCATTAAATTATTCTGTATATTAACAATGAGTATTGAAATATCAAAGCAACAATTATTTTATCGACCAAATTATATTTTTTGTTTATTTAGGTACGAGTATACAGATCGCAACTCCGGATTACGTGGTAAGAAGGACATTATATTTGTATTACTTCATCGTCTGTTTCCACAATGTGTTCCTGTTTATCCATTTGTTTGAGTAAATTCCAAATCTGTTTTTATATCAGGAAATGCAGAAACCACCGAAGCAGAAGAAAAAATCCCTTGAAGGTACGATATAATTTTCACATCCTAGTCGATCTTTAAAACTGGAAAGGAGAAAAACAATTTGCTGCTCTATTATTGCAACAAGGAGATTTCATATAGCTACACGAAGTTTATGAATAAAGGAGGTTTTCTATTTTTAAGAAATGAATTACATTCATTTAACGAAAGATAGCGCATCACCAATACGTTTATGTTACATGTATCATACTTATAGCGGTTATGACATAACAGTTTTATTTTATTGCTGATGATATCCCTGCCTGTCATACCCAAATTTTAATGCAAAATTTAAATTTCTTGCTCATTGAAACCAATCCTTTTAACAATTCATAACGTTATACAATATTGGCAGTCATTGATATTTTTGTTGTTTTTCTTTAGAGAGAAAAAATACTTTAGTGGAAGGGCTAATGAAGTACTACGAGAAATTTGGCTTCATCAAGCCGCTACCGTGGGGTGAACCAATACCGATACATGCCCTTTACACTACATGCCAGTGCACTATCACTAACGCGAACGGTGTCGTCAGTCATCAGGATAGCGACTCTCTATCTACACCGGAGTTTAATTTCGATAGTGCTAATCGGGTTTTCATGATAGCAGATTTAGGCTATGGGAAGACAACCTACACTCAACACTTGGTTAGCGATTGGGTATCAAAGATGAAAAATCCGAAAGTTGGCAAAAAGGATCAAATCAGTGAACCTATACTAATATATATTCACCTTAAAGAGGTTGATTCCTCGATGATACTTTTCGAACTTGTCATGAAAATGATGCCTGTTGGAATCGACTTGATGATGGACGATATTGTTGAAATATTTCAGAATTTTGAGTTTCAAGTACTCTTGGATGCGCTTAATGAGCTTTCGATGTCAACGATTAGTGCCAATACATCTGTCGAGAATCCTACAAACGGTAACGAAGAACGTTTCAATCTTCTTCAAGAGGAGGATAATGCTAATCTGACGGTCGGAAATTTACTCGATAATAAAATAAACACTGAGAAGTTTACAAAGATCAAGGTTTGGGTAACGTCTCGTGAAGTTGATGACATGCAAGATTCATTTGCCCTACCATATTCAAAAGTAAAATTGAATGGTTTCAGTAATTCCCAAGTCAATAAGTATATTCATAAAACCTGCAAATATTACTTAAATTTACGAGCAATACCCTTAATCCCCGAATCAAATATGAAAGGCTCTAAGTCAGACGTCATACAACAAGCCAAATCAGATGCAAAAAACCAAGAAATGATTGATTCAAAAACGATAAATAACGACAGTAGGCCGGTGACAGAGGGAGGATGTAACAATGAGGTAACAACGAAGTTAATTCACGCTGCTCATCACGAGATAAAGCAAGGAGAATCAGAGCAGAAAGATAATGCCGTTCCAGGAAACGACGTGCAGACCCCCGAAGCCGGTGTTACTTTAGAAATACTTTCAAAAAAGGTTACTGAATGTATGGAATTAAACGAAATTGTTCAGACATTTTCTGAAACACCCCTTCTGCTGATTTTGATTGTTCATATAATTACATGCAAAATGTTAGATCCAACAGGAAACTATAAAGAAGTGAATGTTAACAAACTGACAACAATAATAAGATTAGTGATTACTTGTTTAAAATCCCGATTCGTGCAGAAAGTTAAGAACCAGTCCATTCAAGAAGATATTAAGAGTCTTGAAGACAGACTTGGTAAAATAGCATTTGAAAACAAAATGAGCCTTTCATTGGGTAAACGCGAGGATTGGAACAGTAAACTTGGTAAGAAAGATACCCAACTTGCCTTAGCCGTAGGTTTGCTCAAGTATTCAAAGAAGGTAGGAAGTGGAGGAAGTCAATTAGAAGAACTGGCTTTTTCGTCTTATGCTGGAATCATGTTTTATCATGAATTCTTTCAGGAATTTCAAGCTGCTCAGTATGTGCCACAAAGTGATAAAGAGTGGAAGTGGATAGATGAATTTATAAAAAATAGTACTGACGATGCAACGGTTAGATTATTACAGTTTATGTTCGGAATGAATCATGCTAGATTGAATAAAGCAGTAAAATCTCTCCTGAGAAATCAGAAAATGTGGAACAATTTGATCGACTGTATTTATGAAATAAGTAATATCGAGATGAAGCAGGCAATTATCAAAGGAATGAACGATAAAGCAGGTAAACTGGGTGGCAATATGAACATTATCATAGAGCATCTTGACAGGAAACACCACAGACTTGCTTTAACAGATTTCTGCGATACTTGCAATGCTTCCGACGTAAGTAGTAGAGAATCATTCAATTTACATTAGGAAAAAAATGGGCTTATTTAATTTGTGTATGTTCAACTTGTCGAAACATTATTCCTAAAGCTGGTTTTATGAACCGGCTGATTGCCTACCATGATTATGATATCCAATTAACATATCATTCTACAAAATGAGAGTTCTCTATATCGTTTTTTATATGATCTGATATATGTACAAAACAAATTTCATATCCTGAAATCCTATACGGTATCGTGATTTGATGGATCATTTGTTTTAACTAAAATCTATTTCAATTTACTTTAAAAACACTCATTGATATGATATGCCACAATAGGTGGTAGTTGTTGACTTTGTTTTGTTCTTTGGGATATTCAACATGAAAAAATATGACGTTCCTAAATTTAAAGTTTTTTTATTTACTTGTCTTCCAACAGGTAACATTGAAAGCTATGACATTTAGAGAAGAGCGTGCAGTGGACTTCATAAAAGACGTAACACTGCCCTCATTAAAATTCCTGATATTACTGGAAATGAACGTCAATGAGGACCTCTTCGTCTCAATCATCACCAGCCTTACAAATCAAAAATGTCCAGAAATTTTACTGTAAGAATGTTCGATAATACCTATATA
>KN884830.1:111552-122018 GCA_000934455.1 Apostichopus parvimensis
TCTAATGAAGGTTCGTAAAGTGTTCGGTACCGAACGAATTAAAAGGAGAAGCCAAACAGACAGTGGAATCAGCTTTAAAGGGATTGCACATGAAAAGTGAGTGATATTCTGTATACGATTTATACAATAACCAGATACAGAAACAAGATTATGTGTACATTTGAAGTTGTCTTGTGTTTTACGGTCTTTTTTTCAAGTTTCATGAAATGTTTCTCACTAACTTTCAAAATATGCACTTACCTAACTCTCCATTAAATTATTTTTTTTGCGGTTCACGATGGAGTGCATTCGTGTATGGACCTTTATAAGCTACTGATAACAGGCCTTTTCTGCGTTCTTTTCTCTTGCAGTTGATATTTTATAGCAAAGAATTGTTACATTCAGTTTATTAACTTATGCCACTTCTCTCTCATCTACGTTTTTAGTATATAACTGTGAGAAGATATCGCCTGCTACCATGTGTGTACCAAAATTCAACCCAAAGAAAGGAAAATGGGAACATGAATTGTTTCCAGAAGGCGTACATGCAATGGTACTTTTTGTGTCAGCCCAAATAACGGAGTTTGTAAAGTCTTCGTGAGCGTTGCTACAGTTGTTTGAAATCAACCGATCCTGGAGACTTCACAAGCAAATGTTTCATGAATTTCGTACTACGAATGTGTAATCAATAAATGTGTACATTTTATATATGCAGAGGTCATTTTAGGTAAACCGACTCAGAGTACTTTGTAAACAGGAAAATCTCCAAAAGTCAAACTTTAATAAACTTCATATGTTGTTGGTGGATCCGTCGTATTATCTTTTTTAAAACTTCTAACTGATAACTATTAAGCTATTAGAGACATCAAGGGTTTCATTAATATAAGCAGGGGCGTCAATCTTATTGAAAAGTGGGGGGGGGGCATACATGACTAAACATGGATAACATTGAAGGCGTCTGCAAGCGCCTTGTTGCAAAACCTTTATCGAATGGGTTCCAGGGGCCCGACTTAAGGCACCTGAGGTGGTCCAGGGGAGAAGTCCTGGCCGGTGCCAGAAGGCGGACTGACATCCAGATATATGTAATTTTTTTTCTGGTTGGTCCCCTGAACTGATATGTCAGTCATAATACATTTCAACAATAATCACATATTACAATGAATTAGACTTAAATTAAGAAAGAACTATCAATTTCAAATCCGGGTGTTACTTAGGGGCTTCATCATTATTAATAAACTTGAAACCTAAACCAAAGTCGGAAATGTTCTTAAAGTTTGCACACAAGAATAAAACCACCTTGTCTCCAATATGCAAACAGGTTGTAACACGTACATGTAGAAAGCATTATTGTATATGAAGTCCATAATTCTTGTTGCAACGGGGGGGGGGGGTGCGCAAATGAGACATTAATAAATAGTTATCTCATTGCACAATGTTTGAGCTCCTTTTAGGAGATACACGAGTAATTATTCACCTGATAATCCTAGCGCCGACACGAGTCAGTCACTAAACCTGGGGAGAGGGGTATTTGATATTGTGTCTCCCACCTTTCAGCAGGTGAGACACGTGTACCCTACCTCCCACATGATTGACGCCCCTTAATATAGGTATATTGACACTATTTTCTTTTCTGTTTCAGTCTTTGAAAGACTTTTGCCAAATCACGAGAGAACAAACAACATTCAATCCGTTAATAGAAATGGTTGAAGTTGTTTTTAGCATCTTGACGAATACCTGGCAATATTTGTCTTTATATTTCCATATTCCGGTATCATCTCTTTCATGTTGTTATATATCGGTAATTCTTTACGTAGATATAATATATATTTCAATGCCGCGTAAATTATATTTAAAAATGTTATCAAAGAGTCATAATAGAATAATATTTCAAGAATATTTATGACGTAACAATTCTGTAATAGAAGTCAAATACTCAATAATTACCAAACCTACATTATTGACCGATAAACATAGCTCATAGCTGAATAAATTTTGTTAATGTATCAAAAAATAATTTTAATCACCTGATAACCAGAATAACAACAGCTAAGATATTTTTGGAAAGATAAATACAATTTATCAATAAAATAAACCTCATCTTTATCACAGCTTACAACAGTCATAGTTTGTATTTTTGACAAAAAAAGTGCGAGAACTTTTCAAACTTCGACAGTGATTGCTTTACGATACGCATGTGTTTTTAATATTTTATTCTATCAATATTGTAAATATCGAATAATTTCAATCTTTATTTCCTATTTAACATTCATTTAATCGAGTTGATAACATGATAACAAGTAAAATATTATCTTCATTTTTCTCATCTGCTTTTTAACTGCCTGGTTCAATTCTACAGCTGTACCTATTGTAAAATGCATCAATATTTTGAGAAAAAATAATAATAAAAAATACCGTCTAGAAACTTAGCAGACCGTAAATAACTGCATTTTTCCAGAAAACCGAAAAGTGCAAAACTACACTCGCAACCGAAAAAATAAATATATACTTACAGAACAAAAGTGTTTTACATATGAAAGTAGAAGTGATAGATATAGCTTCTTCGATTCAACGTAAAAGTTAACTTGGAAAGTGTGTGAGAACGGTACTTAAATGTGCCCATATACAATTGCATAACTTGCGTCAATATACGTAAAATGGTTAAAGCTTTTGCATTCTAGACAATATTTTTGCAGTTAAACATGTGTTTAAAGTTAATAATATATTGCGATTTGTACAGTTTCTTTTTCAGAATTATTGTTTTGTGCATACACTGTTAAAACAAATGTTTTAACTAATTCGACGTTTTTGTTTATTAATCGATGAAATTGAGGAAATACTACAATTATTCCATCTCATACGTTTTTATGTGCATGTGTTGACTTTTATAAATACAGGTCCAAATGACTTGATACAAGCAGATTGCTGCAACTTGAAGTAATACCAAATTAAAAGTATAAACTATTTATATTTAGTTTTTTATAACATTTGTTGTGCTTGCCTGTATGACATAAGTGTTCCATGTAATATTGTAGCAGTATGGAATTACTTCCGGTAGCTCGGAGATGGGTGAATCTACCTGAATTTCGACCACTTTTAGACCGCGTTACGGTAGTTTAGCATATCTTCTTAAATATAGTCCTACTATAAACTTAAAAATAAAAATAAATGAATATAAGCTACTTCAATATGTATTAACATGCTGATAATGAACAAGGAAACGTGAAGACAGAGATTACATCTTACACCAACAAATAACCTCCTTTGTACACAAAACTGTAATTTACCACGACTGAACTGTTGTGAAAAGGAACAGAACTGATATTACCAAAAACACTTTACAACGAATAATCCATTTCATTCGGTCCCGTATATTATGTTCCTCTCATCGTTTTACTAGCTGTGTTTTTTATCAAAACATGTATGTATGTCCTCAGCGCCTTGAATTTCGGAACGGTAGATTGCACTTATAACTTTCACTAAATATTTTCTATTAGCTGAAATAGCTTAGTCTTCAACGTTGTAAGTATAATTCGATCTGCAGGATCCACCTTCAATCAAGACGTCATAATTGCGTATCTGAAATTGAATAACACATTAGAGAGAATGTAAAATTGCATTGTGAATTTATATAGCAAATATCAGTATGTGTTCAGCTGATGCATCGTAATATATTTCCAGCGTGATGTTATTCCTAACATTAAAATGTTTTCTATATCAACATTTGCTCCTAAGAATAAATAATTTTAAACAATATTTAGTATATGATACTATCCAAACTGGAGTTTTAGCACGTGGAATATACTAATAGAACATAACTCACAGAGTATCTGAACATAATTCAGGCTTTGAGAGAACTGGTAAAGCATCAGGCTGAGCAGCAAACTTCATAATATCTATCAAACGGAGAAGTACCTTGAATAAAAAAGAGAAACATTACAAGTACCATTTAATTCAATACATGCATTTATATTATATTCATTGCTCACTGCGTAAGAAAAGTAAACCAAATGAGACAAAATAATCCTTTACGAGAATGGCGAATAAAATATGCAGTATTCATATCTTGTTCATTAAATGTAAGAGTAGTTTGCAATTCATCTCAATATTAAAAATGAATTGGAAAAAGACGTGGATTAGACTTAAACTTAAAACGAGATTACATTTTTGATATAGCGCTATCTTTATGTATATAGCGTTTAACGTGTTTAGTGCAAAGTAAGTATTTAAAACGTTTACCCTGAGAAAATATCTCCCAGATGAAAACGGCAAAAGACCAAACATCACTTTTGCGGACATAATGTTTCTTGAAAATGGTCTCCGGGGCAAACCATGGAAGTTGAAGGTTTTCCTACAAAATGAACACGTTCATGTAGTCACAAAAATAAAGAACATGTTATGGTAAATTATAAAACATTCAATTTGCATTTTAAGGTACTTTAAAACATTAATTATCTCATCTGCCTACATGTATAGGGAGAAGTAATACTGTACTCCACCCCTTATCAGAAATGTGAGGATGTGAGTGAAAGTGTGTGGTTGACTGAGTTAGCAAAAAGGTTTGTCGTAAACTCCTCCTTGGCCGTAAGTCCGATCGAGTACAAACTTGGTGGGTAGGTGTCTGAACCTGTTAACTCGTTCCTGTGTGATTGATGATGTCATAGGTCAATGGCCAAGAATCCAAAAAAAAAATAGTATTTAGCCATCTTCTGCTTTTCAACATTAAATCATCATTAAAATACAAGAAATGTAGAGAATGATGATAAGAATTGGTTTTTAGGGTCAGGTCGAGGGTGCACTTCAAACTTGGTGGGTTGGTCCCTGACCATCAAAATCGTGACATCCTGATTGGTTACGTTATAGGTCAATACCCCAAAGGTTTGTTGTCATTACCCGCCTGTCAGTATGTTGGGAAAGTCATTAAACCACAAGGTATTTAGAGACTAATGGGACAAAGTTGATAATAGTACTTATGTGGTTGACAGGATCGAAGTCAAAGATCAACGTAGGTCAAATGTCAAATTGGCCTAAATTGTATGATATAAGATCTGTAAATCCATGGATTGCCCACTTGTTAAATACTGTAGTACTGTTCTTTAGGTTTGATAGGTTTTTATGGAGACCGATTCCCCTTTGTTTGTATAATGATATAACTTCCATTGTATGCGTAACCGCCTAAAGTAGTGTAATACTATAACCCAAAATAAATCAAATTGAAGTCGTGAAATAGAAAAGGTGATATTATTCCCCTTTGTTTGTATCCTTTGTTTGTATAATAATATAACTTCCATTGTACGCGTAACCGCCTAAAGTAGTGTAATCCTCCCATTATACCCGAAATAACTGCTCAGACTCCGATCGATATCGAGCGGACCTCACTTTATTTACCTACCACGAAGTAATATAACCCAAAATAAATCAAATTGAACTAGTGAAATAGAAAAAGTAATATTATTCTGACTGAATATGAGTAAAAAAATTGGTTGGGCGAAATGGCCATGCTGGTTGGGCGAAATGACCAGGCTGGTTAGGCGAAATGACCAGGCTGCTTGGGCGAAATGGCAGTTGGGCGAAATGGTTGTTGGGCGAAGTGACCAGAAAGCATCGTACGGTATTGATAAAGCAGCAGGATTTACAAGGAAAGCAGAACTTACCACCAACCATATCGTTTGGAGATTCATATTGTACTTCTACACTCACAGGTATGTTGATTGTTTCGAATGTTGTTGTTGTCACTCTTTATTTAATTAACTAAATATTGAATATTACAAATGGACTTTATTAAACCTTAAGTATTGGGATACCTTAAACGGAGAAAAGAAAATATGATTCTTGAAAATGCGATGATATGAAGAAAAATATGTAACTCTTTCTGTGAAGAAAAAAGCATAAATTAGAACACAAATTGCAAATTGTACAAAGTATACGAGTTTAGTATAGCAGAGTATAACTTCATTTGGAAATTTCATGTTTATTTTAAATATTTGTTTACTTCTCAGATAATAAAGTTGAAGTGACTTACTTTGTTCTCTCTATAGTTCTCATCCTCTGCGATCTATAAGCCCTTACAAATAACACACCGTTTAAAATATAATCGCATACACCAATTACGCCACAGCAGAGTCATGAAAAGGACAGCACGTTATGCTCCTTCTTTATACAATGGAATAAAGTTGTATGTTTGTGAAGGGTTTTTTATGTTTGTTTCATTTTATTTTACGGATCTAAAATATCCTTGCATGTTCTCTTCGTGTTTAAAATATTGACTTGTTTCTATCCAACAGGAATGTTCATTCTTATTCAGGTACTGAGTTTTAAAGCAGCATTTTGCGTCTTTTTCTATGATTTTTCTCAACCTCACTGACTCCACTATGCCATAACGATATACATAACTAGCTTATCTATTTAAATCTTACTTCAAATGGTGGCATAAATGTCGAAAAATTTGCAACTTTCAACTTTGTTTTTCTCCAAGATATTTTCCGTTGGGATCCCAATAAACCTCGCTAATAATATGAATATTTAAACACTACGAACGTCATTGACCAGTACGTAATACAACACCATCCTTGATTTGTGTACAGTCTATATGGCAGTTGTACCACGGAGTTCCATAACAACTCCCTGATTGTACCAACGCAAAGTCTTGAATCTATTTTTAGCAACGGCTCATAATTAACCTGCATCTCTGATTGGTTGAATTCAAACTAGTGGGTTTGGGGGAAGTGTATGCGATTAATTTTATATGTGGAATTTGTCGTGGACACTTTTCTCATTATCTGCAAATATCCTTAATTACTCGCCAATTAACGTTGTTGGCAGGGGAAAACTTGGCTAATATCTTAGTTTGCTGTTTTGTGATTGATATATGTAAAAAACTCGATGGACATGTCAAAAAAGTAGAAAACGGCGACCAAACGCAAAATGATGCTTTAAGTCAATTAGGAAATGCTTATCAAGATGAAATGAGTTAATGTCGAAGTCGGATTGAATTTTCAGTATGGATATTAATCATTTTCGGATACACATAATTCACAGAAAAGGGATTCTCTTGAAATATTGTATCTTTTTTGAAGATAAGCTCAGTCATGTGTGCTTCAATGCTAAGCTATCTATTTTCTCAAAACGTACCTCACAGCTCCTTTGAAAGATTACCAATTGCTAGAAAGGCAACAGGAAATAGACACTCCAGCAATTTGATGATCTTCCAAATATTATGCAGGCTACGTGAAATATACAAATATAGTCTACTTTTGGGTAGGTTTTGTGGCAAATCATTTCTGAAGCTTCGTTTGCCCAATTAAATAAAAAAAGTTATCAGTGACGTCTCAAAGTTTGTATTTTGTGTTCCTAAGTCAGTATAGAATAGATTGCTCCAAGCGACAATAACTTCATGCTATAATCTCTTATAACAGACTGATAGCATATTTTCACGTACTTTGAACTTAGTAAAACATCTCGTCAAGATAGATATAGTGTAGAGCATTGGTACGATAACATAATATACGCCCATTTTGCCTTCATCAGCATCTGTATAGATTAAATGAGTAAAAAGAAGGATTTCTTCACGTATTTTTGGCTTATGTTAAGGGCACTTCATTAATTACACAATTCCTTTCAACAATGAACGACCGGTTCACAATTGTTATTTAGTACTCTATTCGTGATCTAAAATACCACTGATTTAGAAAACGAACAAATAAATAGAACATTTTTTGGTCTGAGACAGTGTAGAAAACTGTTCCGAACTTCAATAACGTTTCACTGAGGTATCTCTTTGCGAGTTTAATCTAAAATTAAATGGAAGTCACAAATAAATAACATTCTTAACCGATGTGTCGTCTGCTGTAATTGACTTTGAATTTTGGATGTGAATTAAAATTTCACTCTCTTGGTTGACTAAATATCTGCCATCAATTCACATGTAATATTTTGAATATTGACTCTCATTTCGAACTTTAAATTTGATGTCAAATTTCTCATCTCTAGTTTCGTGACGTCAGTAAAAGAGTCAGTTCTGTTAAAAATCCCTTTTTTCAACCACGGCACGTTTAGCGGTAAAATTGCGTTGAAAATAGCACATTGTATTTCAACATAAACCCACAATAGCATAACGGTTCCTGCTAGTATCCGTATTCACAACCATCACGTTTTCCCCAATAATTTCAATAATTGGATTGCTATAGTTGATAACAAGTCTGATGGAATAGGAATCAAATTCTTAAAATTATGTAAGGACTAAGCATCAACCAGTGCTGTCGCCGGGTGGATAAAGGCGGTGGCATTTGAAACAATGCGGCTTAGCAATTGGGAGGTTCCGGGTTCGATATCCGACCGGGTTGAAGTAAGGTGGGTTTGTCATCCAAGAGCAATCTACGGTTTTCCCATCTGAAATGACTTTCTAAAATTGAAAAGTTTCCAAATTTGAGTTAAAATGTTCAATTGGAAGCCACCCGACGTGTAAGTTGTAATCCATAAGTCCTTGCGGGTTTCTCCCACATGTGTGGTCGCTTAAGCGTCGTAAAAATAAATGCTGATGAATATGATTACTAAGCTAGAATGCATTCATTTCTTAACACAAAGCTCAATTGTTGCCTCATTTTATACATTTGAAATTCAAAGTTCTACCACACAAGGAAATATACATCATCATGATTAAAATAACCCGTCGTTCATGTATCATCATGTCGTAGCCGCACGTTAGACCGTTGATTAAACGCACGGTAGACCGTTGAATAAACCCTTATTTAATCATATAAAGAACAATGCACTCACAAAGCTCCGTTATATTTGTTTTGATATGCACAACGAATATTGATACATTAAAGAAACAAAACTCTAATCGACCACATTTTCATTATAGATGATTTAGGTAAGAGTAAATAGATCGTAACAGCAGGTCCATACATGGTAAGGGGGACATTATATCTTTATTACTTCATAGTCTTGTCCACAGTTAGTTCCTGTTTATCCATTTATTTGAATAATTTCAATATCTGTTCTTATATCAGGAAATGCAGAAGCCAAATACGGAGCCAAAACCGAGCGGAAGTAAAAATTCCTTGAAGGTAGCATATCATTTTTGATCTTCAACATTATTATTCAATAGCAAGAAGACTTCACGCGACAGCTACACAAAATAACGGTTACAATCAAAGACAAGTATACACCAATGGGGTAAATCTCGGTGTAATATACTTACTGTGGTCTAGATCAACTTTATAAAAGTGTACACATTCAGTAACATGTGCGAATGAGCTAAAAACAAACACATCCTAATTAATGTTTGAAAATGTAAAACTCAGAAAAAGAGTTTGCTTCAATCTGTATTATTGCAACAAGGGGATTTCGTAGCTGTACAAAAATGATGAATAAAAGAGGATTTATTTTTTATTTTTAAGAAATGAATGGCCTTCATTTACGAAATATAGCGTCTCCTGAATACGTTTATAACACATTTATCATACTGAAAGTGTTCATGACATGACAGTTTTATGTTTAGGACTGATAAAATCTCCACCTGACCTCGTCATTTGTAAATGGAAAATTTTAAGTTCATAGTCATCAATAACCATTCCTTTGAATACACCAAAAGGTGTAAAACCCAGGGAGTTACTAACACATCACACTTGACACTGTTCTTGACATAAAACAATATTCTAGTACATGGTCTAATGAAGGCTGATCATTGCGTGACTATATTGTTTCTTTATGTACAATTATCTCGAAAATATCTATTCCGTAAAAAGAAGTGGGGATATTTGTATGTATTGTGCGAAATGGTGTTTAAAATAAAGAAATAACAATAGGTTTCCATATAAAGATGTATTTATTAAAATTCATAAAAAATATTTTCATTAACATAGGATGGCACACTTGTAATTTATAAAGTGGGACATGGGGAGGGACCACAAACCCCAGGCTCTATACATTCACTGATTACGTATTATATTCACACAATTTGTTTCAATACAACTTTGCTGCATTTTTTCCCCAAACCTAAACCAAATATTGATTGTTTTTGATGAAGGTTAAGGTAACTTTTAAGATTTCCTTCTCCGGAACTTTCAGTCACATTTTCTTAAACACGAAAGCAAACCTGAATGATTTCAAATGATTAAAATGTGCATAACGTAAAAACTTTCTAAATCATGTTAATAAACCAGTCGTGTAGTTTTAATAAACGTACCGCAAGGATATGATGATGATAAGATATCATAATTCTCATAATTTTCTGAAATCTCATACTTTCCCAAATCGCGATACTTGCCACATCAGTGACAACTAGTCATCAACTTTCTCTTCTGACAAGATATGTTTTTTTACCAAGACACGAATTAGACCTACCACATTAATATAAGTTTACATTTCAAAATGTTTTACTTCTAAACATGGGATTAATAACCTATTTATATTAAATCAGATTCAAAAAGGCTCTACTAAAAGTAATTGTGGAAAAAGCCAGTGGAAAAAGTTGCAAAAGTAACAAT
>KN884830.1:127590-143468 GCA_000934455.1 Apostichopus parvimensis
TAGACCCCTCCCCCATATCACTCTAATGCAACTTTGGCCCCTCCCAAACAAAGGCCCTGGATCCACCAGTGGTAAGTTAGCTGGACTATTGGCAGCTGTCAAATTGAAAGTGGAAATGTGACTCTTCCATTGAAACAAATTGATCTGAAGTTGGTAGACATATATCGCAGGTAATTCAGATATACAGTATGAACGATTTAAAAAAAAATGTTTGCACTTGTTAATAAAGAAGGTTCCGAATACCAACACGTAAACATATCATCATAGAAAAACACCAATACTTTTAACAACTCCAGTACGTGTCTCATGCATTGCACTGCAAGTGTTAGTAGTTGCCTGAATTGTGTTGTAAGTACTAGTCCGTGTGGTATCTCTAAATTAGGGTGTTCTTTCTGTGTTCCCATGCCATCCCGCTCTTACGAAAAGAGTGATTCACCTGGCATTCCAAACAAGCGTTTCCGTTCAGTTTAACGGTTATTGTTATATTCGAGTAAGCATCCGCAATAACCTGGCTTCCCATGCATGCAAATGATCTTTACATGGAGTAGCAGGAGAACTAAAATAACAGCCAAAAAATGGGGGGGGGGGGAATGAGAACAAGTTGACTCGAATCTTGCTTGAAACAATGAAAATAACTCAAAGAAGTGTTCGTACCTTTAAAATTTATAATCATAATGTCCTGTCATATGAGTAAATGCCATAGCCTTGAGATGTTTTTTAGTTTTAACACAGCACACTGGGTTAGAACGTGTATTGTTTTCTTTGTTCGTAGCAATGTAGTAGTTTCAACTTTATCAGTGAACGTTCGTTACTACACTGTAACTATCTTTGATCACCTTATCCGTATATCTTACTGTGTTACGTTAAACAATATGTCACTTTCATTTCATACTTCGTGTGTAATCAAGAGTCTGTTAAACTGAACCGGTAGTATACCTGTTACTGACGTTCGCAAGCGGTAACGTTTTTGTGTGATTAATTTCCAGCCTATGCTATTGTAACAGAAGAACGTGACTTTGAATTTACTTCGATTTAAGTCGATGCTTTCACGTTAAATTCATTCAGCCTCCGAAGACCCTGCTAGAATGGAAACGTCGGACCCATTTACTTGTACATATTCTCTCACAAAGGCTCTGTAGTGGATAAGCGGTTTGCTAACAGTTTTTGTTTAATTTTGAAGTTAAATTAATATTATAATGTGATGGTAGTTTAAATTTTGCTAGTCTCCGAACAAAATGACCGGTGCATTGAAGTTGCCTATCCAGTAAGTACATTGCATTGGCTTTACCTATATTCTACCATTAGCTTGTCTAAGATGCATCAATTGCGGTATTGTTCGTTGATAGGAATGGAAAATATCGGATGCTGGTCACTCAAAGATTTTAAGTAACACAAAATCCAGAAAATTCGACAGCTTGTCATGCCGCAAACGCAAAGAGTCATAAACATTAAATGGTTTAGATTGGGTTGATAACATTGGTTGTGTATAGCTACTTGTACGTGTGACCGTATATGGAAATCTCGCAAGGAAGGATAAAATTGTTCTTGTCATTAAAATAATGAGTTTATAATAGAATCAGGCCCTGGGTCTGATTTAAATTCCATTGCCAAGTCAAAACCGGCTTATAATATAAAGCAAGGAAACATGTTGACGTTATAATCCCAAAAGATCGCAGAGAGTACTTGTGTATACAGTGCTGAACTTTGCTTTTATGTATAAATTGTTCTATCATGTAACAAGGAATCAGGTAGAGGCAAGAGCAAGTTACCTAATAACAAACATACATTATAAAGATCTGTCACACATGTCTTTTTATTTTACTTTGGACGCCTATATCAGAAGGGAGCGGTAATGCGTATATGTTTGGCCAGGGAGCTTGAGGCTCATTGATATGAAAGGCCCTCCTGAAAATAGTACATGCACATACATACTTCTCAGCTCGCGGATGTCTCGTACTGAGTATGGAACAACATTGTAAGGTACAGGTTGCTAATTTTGTGAAAGACCAAAATACAATACAATAAAAAGTCCACTGCAAGGCTCAGTACAAAACAGGGCAAGGATATTCATATTCTACATTTAATTTACGTTCATTCAGTGCACTTTGGTATCATGGATTTTACATATCCCAGTTATCAAACGTTTTGTAAGTCATATAAAAGATGAACAAATTGCTCGGTGTGAACAAAACACATATGATGGAAAACTAAAGCAGAGAAGACGACATACTGTGACTTGTAAGGCAGGAAACGCATGTATGTTGATGAAGAACAGTCAAAACTTATTATGCCACACAAAGCACGCATGGGTATCACACCGTGGGTACGGGCCACCGAAGTTGGGGGCAGACAAACATTTACAAATAATAGGCATAATATGAACCCTCCTACTGCCGCAAACAGAGGATTACTTGTGAACAAAACAGATGTACGTGACAGAATTGTTTGACGACGAGCCTTGTGTGAAACAAAATATTGACTATCTTGAAAGGTGCTAATGGTTTAATAACCAAACCAAATTTCCATATTATTTAGGAGCTATTATAAATGTTTAAAGTTTTCATATTCCCTGTATGCAATGAAATACTTATTAACAAGTCTATAAATGACATGGCAGAGGTTCGGAGTTTTGATGAAAGGGATATTCCGGTTGTTGACACTCAAATGGAAAGGAAAATTATTCTTCTCCGTTAGACGGAAACTCATCTCAATATCATGTCCCCAACTTTAGATATGGTTATGGAACAGACTTTGGCTAGATAAACGCTTTTCTTCCCTTGATCTGAACACAGTAGATGGTCTCTGATGTCCCAACGGCAAACTTTCTCTAATATATTTACTTTCCTATTATAATCTTGTTGTTGATTTATCCTTGAAACCTGTTACATTTAAAATTTTCGCGTAGCTGTTTATGTTTGCTGTATTTCGAAACTCATTTCGAAACAACTTTTTGGTAGATATGTAATGTTCCTCTGTGAATAAGTCAGCTAAATGTCATGAAAAAAACAAAATCAGCTGAATTGCCGTGTAGACAGAATTCAATATGTTACTTCCAGATGCAGTTACAATAAACCAACAAATTTGAAAAACAAAATCCATCATATCATGGCCGTCCAAAACGCTAAGAGCATGTTGTGATGACCTTAATATAACACGTGTTATTAAGCCTTCAACTTCAGCCACTCTAACAACTCTTATTAATATATCCATCAATTTGTTTTTAAATTAACAGACTCTGGGTTAGCAGCTTTTGCTAACATTACCAGAAAAATTCAACATTCCAAAAGCTGGCTGTGACTGCTTTTTCTGTATCAATACCGTAAATACTTTCACAATGATAGCATTTCATGAATATCTAAGCGGAAGTTTGACGTTCCACGATTTTCTTAACCAATCAGATGTGTTTTTTGCACAATTATGTTGTTGCCAAAGTAAGCTTAACGCGTGTTGCAATAATCTAGTTCATC
Source organism: Apostichopus parvimensis (assembly GCA_000934455.1). NCBI lineage: Eukaryota > Metazoa > Echinodermata > Holothuroidea > Aspidochirotida > Stichopodidae > Apostichopus > Apostichopus parvimensis. Next base: position 131,058 of record KN884830.1, read on the forward strand.
TGCACAGGTGTTTTCTGTCTGTAACTTTCCTGTGTAGGTAAATCGACAACCATTCCCTACATTGTTTTATCAGCCCACTATATCTCTATCATCGTAATGCATCGAATTATTTAACTTTATTTGTTTCTATTTGTAAAACAAAAAAATCTAAGTCAGTTTCCGGAAAGAATCCATGTTGTTGTATAATCCTCAGGCCCGAAGTGACCTGTTGACCGCTGAAGGCTGCATTTCGAAGACATTTTCGCTGTAGATTACGTGTGGTTTTTAATATGTGCAAATACTGTCGTCACGAAAACTTGATGTAGCGTATTATGTCAATAGGCAGTGAAATTTTGGAACAGATTTTCTTACAAAATAGTTTGGCTAGCCAGTTTTCACAGTCGAACTTCATCACTTGATTGTTCGTCCTTGAATTCTTTCCAATTTCAAGTGATATGGATGAAAGTGTGTGAAGTATTAGCTGATATTTACTCTCAGTGCATCAGGGCTTGATAAATTTACAGTGTATATATGTGTCCTCTAACACATTATTGTTCATGCACCAAATACATATGGTAGGAACACGTACACATCTGCGGTCGACCGTTTCGTTATGAGCCATTACTACTTCTCTACGATGTTACATACGAACTAGCTTATTGCACTTATTGCACTTATTGCACTTATTGCACTTATTGCACTTATTGCACTTATTGCACTTATTGCACTTATTGCACTTATTGTACTTATTGCACTTATTGCACTTGTTGCACTTATTGCTCTTATTGCACTTATTGCACTTGCTTTATTGGAACTAAATTTCAGTTCCTATTTATGCCGGTTTGGTTTACAAAAAAAAAAGGCTAATATGTTACACAAACGGAGCTGGGTTCTCATAACTATTATGGGTGGCTGCTAATATATGACAATATTAAATATAAAAAGATCTGACGCTATGATGCGCATAAATGTATATTATGTTATAGCATAGATATTATGCTATCATGATTTGTAGAAGGATGGGTATTATTAACATGGATTGGAGAAAACGTTATTTGAGGTGCAGGGTGCTGTGTGTGCTCATTGTCCTGTCTTTAGTAAAATATTCGCTACATTGCTATTATATTGAAATATTGAACCTCTCTTTTCTTTCTTTCAGAGTTTGTACTCACGATGACTGGAAACGGGGTGAAAGCGGTTGTTATCTTCGGTTTACTTTTAAGATTAGCTTTTGGAGACGGAGGTAATAAAATTCAGGTTGAAATGAAACCTATATTGAGATCATTTTATCATATAGCTTGCAATATGTGACAGTTGCAGATATGTAAGGTTACGGAAGATGGTAGTTAGGGTTAACATAACGAAAACATAATAACTTTGAAAAAATATATATATTAGAGCTCAAATTTAACGGCCGTCCGATCGTTCGAGACGACCAAATATCACGTCGAACAACCTAAAACTCTGCTTAGATTGTCGTACAGACGACTAGCATTCGCTGTAAGTGTTCAACACTTCGAACAAAACTCGGAAAATATTTATTCATTAAAATCAAAATCTTCCCATAAAAAGTGATAGAATCTGGTTGGTATCGCCCCCGTTCATATTAGAAACAGCGTAAGAAATAAATCACATTTTGGTACGTTCCGTAATGAGGGGAAAATCATACACTTTAGCTGTTTGCCCACCCCTTCGTATCGCTAACTTGCAGCAGGGAGTTGTTGCAGTTAGCACGTTTCGTTATTAATAAAGACAGAATATGGACACTGTACATAAGTACTAATGGTTACGTAAAGTATCGTATACTTTGTACACTACATACCCTGGCGGCCGTGACAACGACTGCTTTCTACCTCACGGCTGCTCTCACGTATGACAAGCTAGCTGGAGTACAACGTGTGTGCAGTGCTATATTGTGTATGTGGGCATACCGCCTGTTCGTTTATGTTGCTGCAATGCACATGCTGTATACCCTGGACGTACCTTCTCTATGATCGTAAACGATTACAGAAATCATTTTTCACTACCAAGGAATTCCCGCAACCCAACATGATTAATTATGCAGAGTGTCATACACCACGTAAAATATCTATAAAACTACACAATCATTATTTTTACCAGGATTTTAAAAGTTAAAACGTCTTAACAATGTTTGCGTCCACTCCGAAAAACTTGCATTCCTACAGTCCTCCATGAAAACATGCACATTAGAATACCACTACAGGAACGCACAATACTTAGTGATAATGACCCCTGACAAAGCATTGGCTTGTGCGCAACGGAAGCCTATTGTGTTATGTCTATATTGTGTACAAAAAATTCCAATGATGAAAGCTGTAACTAGTATTGAACTACAAACTTATTGTCAAATTTTGAAGAGGGTAGTTTGCTTTAGACTAGTTACCATAGTTACAGGTAGTTGCAATTAAACAACATCCTTTGTGTTCATTGATCACTATATATGCAAGAACGTTTGCCAACAATGGTAAGGGCCAATCAAAGTGCAGAGAATTTGGAAACCACCATTGACTATTTTTAACATGAAAATCTCTGTAATGGAAGTGTTGTTAACTCTGTACTTGCGGTTGATTGTTATGAGTTATTTGTTCTCAGTTCAATCATTTGTACAAAGGATTGGAATTGTGGTTCTTTTGAGGTTCTTTTAGAAAAAAAAATATTCATTCCAAAAAATGTTATGTGTTTCATTGGCGTAGCTATGAGTGTGTGTACTTGGGTTTGTTCCCCCAAAACTGTTTGCCGGACAGAGGTTTTGCGTCACTGGCTAAACAATTGCGTCCAAGATGCAGAATTATGCGTTCGTAACAAACCTGTACACCACTGTTCTGTCCACATTTCGCAAAGTCGATCTCCGTAAGAACAGTCACTAAGAGTAAGACTAAAGCCTCATGCTGATTGACAAGGCCTGCGTAGCCTAACATTACGGTACTCTCCTACAATGATAATTCGATACATTGCAGTATTAGTTCCAGGGCATATATTTAGTAACCTTAGTGCACACGATGTGCGATGTAACACGCCAGGCAACTTTAGAGGTATTGCGTGGTGCTTTCATTGGAAAACCAAAAAAATCCTTCGGACAACCTTGCCTTCATATTTTAAGTTTCTTAAGAATGTGCCCTTTTATATTAAGAACTAGGTAGGTTGATTCAATACGTAACATTCAGAAATCGTTGCCATCTTAATCCGCCCTTAAATACATGGGTTGTATTGAATTTAAAAGGATTGTACCTTGTCTGATGCAGTAATAATGATTCGACTAATATTTGGCTACGATGCCGAAGGCTCTGTGACCTTCCAATAGTGCTTGCTTGGGCGCGTGCGTGCGTGTAGATGTGACGGCTAGCTTGAAAAAAATAAGCTGAATCAATGTTATACTTGGTAGATACATGCCCTATGATGATTGTATGTGCCGTTTTGTATCTCATGGATATTAATGTCATGGCGGGACTTACTTTATTTCTTTTAAAATGTCAATATCTCTGCAACCATATGTCCGCTTTAGAATATACCTGGTATAATAATGTAACTACATAGTATGTACATCTTCTTTGCAATTAAAGTTTTACCTCATTGATATTTATGTGTGGGTGGGGCTTAATAGGAAATTGTCAAAAACAGATTGTAAACACTATATCTCAACATCCACAAGTTTAATCAATGCCACACTTGGTAGACATATGCCCAAATATGGGTAGATGTACCTCATTATTCTTGGTTTTCATCTCATGAACATGTAGTGGGCGGGGCTTAAATTTTGTTGTTATTGTTATATGATGTTTGTACAAAATTAGCACATGTCCATGACGTTATTCCATTAGTATTCATCAAATTGCCAAAAAATGGATTTTAACAATAAGAAAGTACCGAATGTTCTATTCATTATTGGCATATTGTGTTTGTCACACTGCAGTAATGCAATCAAACGTGTTGTTTATTGTGTGAATATTATGAATATTTATCAGTGAACATAACATTCTTAATCAGATATCTCTGAAATTAGCTACATACATGTACTTTACAAATACGATGTAAGTGTATAGATAAATTATACATTTGACGTCATTAATATTCAGGCATTTACCTGTTTTTAGTTACTTGCGATAGGCAGGCAAGTTACCTATGCGGGTCAAGGTGGCGTGTATGTAAGTATGTGACGCAATAGCTTGTAAACAAGATATCTCAAGATAGTAACATCTGCAGTTCTCATATGTGACATGTGGCTTCTTCATTATTAGTAAAAGAACTACATTGTTTCGGGTGGAGGTCAGCAAAGGGCAAAATATGAAAGTCTATAAAATCTCTAGAACCTGAACAGCAAAATATGCTCATTTATGTATGGTAGGATAGCCTTTATGTAGTGTTAAATTTTCACGCAATTTAGTGTAGGTCGTGGTTCATTTAAAGTCACCAGGGGCCATAACTTGTAATCTTTGGAAACACTTTATCTCAAGGTAGGAACATTTAATGGTTCATATTTCTGTATGTGGCTTTCATATAATGAGTACAAGAATCCTAATGCTTTAAAGGTCAAGGGTCATTTGAGGTCATTAGAGGGCAAAATGTGAAAATCTCATAAACGTATTCTTAAAACCTGATCAGAATGAACTCATATATGCATAATATTAGCACCTTATGTATACGGGTATTGATTAATTATTGTTAGATGATGCGCTACATAAGACTAATTATTATTTTTTTTTTTATTACAGGACATCAGTATAAACTATTTTAAATTAAGTCACTGATAATGAGTTTGGTATTAAGAATGAGCAGAAAAGGAGAATAACACGTGTATGTATCTAGTTGTAGCAGTGTTATGTAAGGCAAGAACACCAGTATGAATATTAATATACAATACCATATTAGAAAAAGAAGATTTTAAAACATTTGGATATTATGTTAATATCATTAAATACAGCTGCATAATACATTCCCATTCAAACACTGAAACATACCATCAATGTCTCCAACATTCTTTACCATGACGTATTTGTTCTGTATTAGGAACCCTCCATATCTATCAGTTCCCCAATTCAGTAATTATGATGTGTATTTTTCATCGGAACGGTTGCACGACTGTCTCAAGTTGATGTTTCCTTTGATTTGGTAATGAGTTGATAAGTGAAGCACTATCTTGGTAATAATCACATGTTTTGAATAAGACCTAATTGAACTATTTATAGATACAAAATTCAAAGTTTATTACAGATTCAAGTAATTATTATGATTTGATCCTTTGTTTTGTAACTACAGAATCCGAAAGCATTAGCTGTGACAACCAGTATTTTGCAGAATTAGGCAAGCCGTATGTCATTGTCTGTAACGCTAGCGTCGAACAACGTGATATTTACTGGTTTAAAGGTGAAGATCCGAGTAGCTTTCCGATACTCGCACTCGAAGATAGTACATACGGAGGACGGGAATACCAAAAAGGGGAGTATGAGTTTACCAACGAAAATGCGTTGAAATTAATCAATACGCAACTGAAGCACGAAGGAAAATACACCGTGAGAGTTTACTTCAACGAATTTGATTTTGATACGACGACTACAGAGCTGAAAGTATACAGTAAGAATACATGCTGTATTACGTAATTATAACAGTAATAGTAGTAACGTTGTTGGAGAGTTGTGATTTTTTTCTGTTGGCAAAATGTAATTTTTAAAATTGCTTAAAATATCTGAAATTTTAGGCACAGATCACATCCTCATCATAGCATTTTTAGTGGCAAAAATATAGATTTTCACATTTTGTTATGTTTTATAAACACTTCTGAAACCAGCAAAATGAATGATGTCACTAGGGCACTCAGATGAAAATGTCATTGTTTTTTGTTATAATTTATCAATCATTTATCGCCAATGAGGAAAGAATAATTATACAAAAAGGGATAAAAATACAGCGGAGCAAACCTCTTACTAGTTAAATGTTCAAATAGTTAACTGGTTTACAGTGAGATCATTAAAAGGTTAACCTTCAATCATTGAATATGTTTTTGACTGGGGCTGGGGAGAAGGGGGTGGCATAACATCCAAATGAGGACCAATGTCAATGGGCCTTAATTGGTGTTCATTATGACCTAAATGTCAACTAGTGATTTGCCCTGGGTGATTTTGCCTTATATTTGGCTGCTCTAGACGCCCGGATGTGGCACTCTCGGGGTTTAATTGTTGCTTATGACTTAACATTTCGGTAGGTCTCAGGAGAGGGTTTTTTTTGTAAGTAGGCCGGCTTCAGTTTGTTGCTCCTTTGTGTCTTTACTTGTAACCAGGTGTATGAATGGGTTATTTTAGCCGTTGTCGGGGGTCTTATTCCAGATATTAGATCAGCATTTTATCATACGTGGTCATTTGGTTAGTTGCAATCCGAATCGGCTTGTAATTTCCGTAAATGTGGCAGACCTGGGGAAAGTTTTCTCTTAGAGGGGTGTGCGGAAGTTTGATTTTAAGACCGATTTTCTGTTTTGAGACCGACTGCAGTGGCTAAAGTTGTAACGTTGCAAACCGTGAGAGCAACGTTTTAAAACTAAAGGATATTTTTTTTATAATAACAGCTGTCTACATCTAGGAAGTATATTCGTCTGTATATCCTGCTATGGGCTAGGTGTATAGAGGTGCGGCAATGTCATTGGAAGATGAAGCTTTTTCATGGTGTCTTCTGGCCATTTTGAAACAAACAAATACATGTCAGACGGAGGAATTAAACTCTTCTTTTACTTTTTGGAGTATATCTCAGATCCCTATAATGAGGTCTTGAGAAAGAGGGTGAGGGCGTGGCCTCCATTGAGATAGAGATTCCTTAAAGGACTCCAGCTCTCCTTGACAAAAAGTTACTTACGTTGTATGTGTTGCGATATTCCCGTTGGAAAATTATTTTACAGATTTATTTCTTGGTTTCATTGATCACCCTTGAGTATGCTATCCACAAGCATTTTTCTTTAAATGCATGCATACTCTCAGAATATAAGTTACAATCACATACGGGCATTCTGGACACAGCAATGATTATCGAAACAATTGCTTTGTCGCCATATTTAAAGAGTGAGTTAAGTGAGTAGTAGTTTTCATTTTACGGAGAAACCTACATGATGTCCATTTCATTTGCTTGAATATAGCTGTTTCGTACCATATAGTATCATACATATCTTTAAGAGGTTTTTTCTTCTTATAGATATATTACACAGAGTAACTGATCAACACAGGCTCATTTCCTCCTGGCACTAATTTATGAAATGTGCTGTCAGTTTGGTCTTTATTTTGTATACAATGTTGACAATTATATCATTAATATTTCCAAACAGTTCGACCCGATCCTCCGTGCCCACTGATTGATGCCTGTGGATCGACCTGTACTGGATGTCAACTGAACGTTACCACCTCTGGATCATTGACTTGCTATGTGAATGGCTCTCGACCAATGATGGACGTAGACTGGATTGTAACTAACCAGTCTGGAGTGAGCTTCACTAAAGAAGAGCAAACTCATAAAGAAATGGGTGACAGATGGTACACTGAGAAAACCATTAAATACACAAAACCTGATTGTGGAGCAGCTGCTACTTTCAGATGCATCGCTTCATTGTCAGACTTTCCATTTGCTCCTCTTCTTGATACATTATACAGCACTGTTAGGGTAGATACAGGTATGGTGACATGTACTGACTGGTAAATTCGTTTTGGTATAGTGATGCATTGCTGTTTATTGAACTATATTCCATTCTTATCTTTGGCAGTTTATAATTAGTCCGTTGAGTTTATGTAATTAATATGTAGATTACAAAGCTTCATTAACACTTAGTTTATTACAGTTTAATTGAAATACGTACACGCTTTGAACATACCAGACGGACATTGTAGCACATTCACAACGAAGGGATATGAACATAATGCATATATATATATGCATAGTAATGTCTTAATAGTATTTAGTGGTCATAAACTTGGACACAGTAGGTACACCTCTGCGCCAGTAATAAAACGCAACACACGTTTTTGTTTTACTATATTATTCACAATTAGGGGAAAACGTATACCCTAAGCAATAGTACAATTATTGGTCTTTGGAGTAGCAAACCTAGAGATCAAATAATTTGCAAATAGCAAATTATTCTACAACTATTGGTGTAAGTACGTTGGGTTTTGACTTGTCTGCTGTCAGGTATTAAGGGGAATCGGCCAATGATAAATGTTATTTCGACAGCATTCAAAGTAGTATAGGGAGAAATTCACACTTCACATTTAAAGCGTGTTTATGATAACAACGCAATTGCGGCCGATAACACAGGAAAGGCGTAGCTCGCAAATATGTCTTTATTGAAATTCCTTTCGCGCCACCCATATACTTGCAAGACTGTGTAACTTGACGTGTACAATCTTCGTTGTCTTGATTATGTCGTTTCAGAAGTCTGCAAAGAGCCTTCTTCAATGGAACCCACGAGTAGCCCTACAGGTCAAGTCGCCTGGCCATTTGTCGTTATTCGAATTATTATCGTCCTCGTGGTATTAGTCCCCATTGCTTGCTTTTGTTATCGAAGAAGAGGTAAGGATAAGTATGGTGTTTCAATTGACCTAATAACGTTCAATCATCCGACCATACCAACAACATAGAGAACCATTATCGTTGCAACCCTCAAATATGTATCAGGTAGTTTTCTGAAAACTGCAAACTATTATGCAACACAATATCTATTAATTAGTGTCAGAACAGATGATATTTACCTCAAGTATGCTACAATATTTCAAGCATACCTTCATACATATTTGTGCGCCCTCCATAACCTCTTCAAGGGCGAACAAGAACTATATAATAATGCTGCAGCTTCTGAGGGTCATGTACTTGCAGGCAGTAACTGTGTACAGTTGTAATCATAAAGCAAGTTACAGCTTTGTTTTGTTTTTCTCTCGAAACATTGCTCAGCTAGTCATTGTTAATCCGTCGCAAATATTCATCAATTTAAATAATAGTAACGAATGAAGCGTGGGATTAGGAATTGGGTTGGAAGGACGTGTGTCCTTGTCCCTTAAATTACCTCGTGATTTGCACTTTATTCAGGTACCTTTTTGTAATTTCAACATCCGCCCCCCCCCCCAACTAATGCTTGTCACCCCTAAACTTGCCACCCCTTCTTCGTATTTCTTGTGAAGCCAATATCAGTTCATACAGTCGAGTGTAGTAAGAACGTATATATAGTGACTTTGTTAGTGCAATGTACTTCTGACCTGAAACAACATTATATCATGTTGCTATGGCAACTGCAGGTAAAGTATACCAGGATGACTACAATGTGGTATGTGGTTTTGTTCAGCGTACTACATACACTACAGCTTATTTCTGTTATTCTTGTTATTTTACTTCTGCATCTAATTTGTTTTGAGACTGTCAACTATTATACAAGTAGAGAACTTCTTTGCACCGTTTGGACACATCGTTGGTTACTTTTCCTCTAAAGTTTACAGAAATTGCCAAATTTTGAGATTTTGAGAAAATTGATGTTTATTGAGTGTTTTGTATGAATAAACGAAGGTGTAACGCTATTGCTGGATGCACACAACCTACGGACTCGTGAATCGCATGGGTTATTCATGTTTTATCTTGCAAAGCCAAATGGTAGACCGTTGATGTAAACCTTTTATAATCATATAAGAAACAACGTATGTTAAAATGCTGCATTAAATAATTATGTATATTAACAACGGACATTTATATGTCAAAAACAACAAAGAATGAACCGACCAGATTTTCATTATTTTTGTTTTAGTTGATTTAGATACGACTAAAGTGACAACTTCGGATCAAAACACGGTAAGAAGGACGTTATATCTTTTTAACTTCATATTCTTTTTCCACAATGTGGTCCCATTTATCCATTTGTTTCAATATATTTCATATCTGTTCTTATATCAGGAAATGCAGACCAAACATACGAAACAAAAACCGAAGAAAAAATCTCTCGAAGGTACGATATAATTTTTCATCTTCAACATGATTATTCCAAAGCAAGAAGACTTGACGCGACTGCTGAAAAACAAACGGTTATAATAAAAAAACAAATCTCCATTATGAGGTACAACTTTATAGCGTACACATTCAGTAACAAGTGTGAAAAAGCTAAAAACAAAAACATCCTAGTCGACCTTTAAAACTGGAAAAGGAGAAAAACAAGTTTGCTGCTGTATTATTGCAACAAGGAGATTTCATAGCTACACGATGATAATGAATGAAAGAGGTTTTCTATTTTTAAGAAATGAATTACATTCATTTAACAAAAGATAGCGCATCATCAATGCAGGCAGGGACGTAGCTAAGGCCTGATGATTTGGGGGGGGGGGGATGGGTGTAGTGGCTGAAATTCCAACTGGATGGGTTTTCGAGCCAGAAATTCCGACTGCTGCCTTGTACCCCCACCCCCCCCCCCCCGCACTACTCGTCAACGATACGGTCAGTGTCAGTCAGACACCCTATCTTTCGCGACTGCACTTTTACACTGGCTCTCACTTCACAAACTTATTAATCACTCTGGTTAAGCGAGTAAGCAACTGAGTATAAGTTATCTGCTTGATAGGCTACATAGACTACCAACCTCAACAGCTATGTTAATGTAACAAAGGGGAAACCTTTTTTTTCAACAAATTATATTCGACGACATAGTGAATTACCCCCAAAAAACAGTGCTTTTTCCTAGCGCGCTTAATATTATTTTCTTGAGGGTGGGAGGGGGTGGGGGGCTATTTATCACTCACAAGAAAACAATAAAATTGTTCACTTCATTCCAACTGAGCATTTGGAATGAAGTGAACAATTAAACATTTTGCAGAAAAATGTTGAGTTGACGTGATACGATAAGTTGTCAATTAAACATTTTGCAGAAAATTTCTTTAATTGCTCAGATGGAATGAAGTGAACAATTGAACATTTTGCAGCAAAATGTCCAATTCACGAGATATGATAAGTTGTCAATAAAACATTTTTCAGAAAATTGTTCGATTGCTCAGTTAAAGCAACTAAGCAATCCAACATTTTTCTGTTTTTCTTTATAAGATTTTATCTTGTTATCTAAACAATTTACTGAAAAATTTCAGCTTATGGGGCAAAGTTTTTCTTATGTTGATGGCACTTATTAGCTTCCGTAGATAAGCATTGAGCGTTTTAATTGTATACGTTGTATAGTAGTTTTATTAGGTATTTTTTTTAGAGTATTCAAAATCATACGAAGTTGTGTATGGTGGAGTATATGGATCGCGAGATACAATTTCTCAATGTGACAAGGAAAACGTGGTAAATATGATTGATTATAGGTCAATTTAGACTGAAAATTTTAGGTCACTCACAAATTACAAGAATATATGAAAATTAGAGTGCGACAGTCGGAAAAATTAGAGTGCGACAGTCGGAAATTCCGAATGTCGCACTCAAATTTTCCAACTATCGTCAGTTTTACCAAGATTGGAGGGGTTGAGACACCCCCACTCCCCCCCCCCTCTCTAGCGACGTCCCTGGATGCAGGTATCATACATATAGTGGTCATGACATAACAGTTTTATGTTTATTGCTGATGTCATCCCTGCCTGTCATCCTCAAATTGTAATGCAAAATATAAATTTGTTGCTCATTGAAACCATTCCTTTTAATAAAATCATAACGTTGTACAATCTTTGTAGTTATTGATATGCTTATTATTTTTCTTTAGAGAGGAAAAATACACTAGTGGAAGGGCTAATGAAATACTACGAGCAATTTTGCTTCATCAAACCGCTACCGTGGGGTGAACCAATACCGATACATGCCCTTTACACTACATGTCAGTGCACCGTCACTAACGTGAACGGTGACGTCAGCCTTCACGCTAGCGACTTTCTGTCTACACCGGAGTTTAATTTCGATAGTACTAATCGGGTCATCATTACAGCAGATTTAGGTTACGGGAAAACAACCTACACTCAACACTTGGTTAGCGATTGGGTATCAAAGATGAAACCAACGAAAACTGACAAAAAGAATAAAATCAGGGAAACTATACTAATATATATTCACCTTAAAGAGGTTGATCCCTCCATGATACTTTCCGAACTTGTCAAAAAAATGATGCCTGTTGGAATCGACTTGACCGTGGACGATATTGTTGAAATATTTCTGAAGTTTGAGTTTCAAGTACTCTTGGATGGGCTTGATGAGCTATCGATGTCAACAATTAGTACCAATACATCTGCCGAGAATCCTACTAACGATAAAGAAGAACGTTTCAATCTCCTTCAAGAGGAGGGTGATAATGATGCTAATCTGACGGTCGGAAATTTACTCGATAATAAAATAAACACTGTTAAGTTTAAAAAGATCAAGGTTTGGGTAACGTCTCGTGAAGTTGATGACATGCAAGCTTCATTTGCCCTACCATATTCAAAGGTAAAATTGAAT
>KN884830.1:158738-175503 GCA_000934455.1 Apostichopus parvimensis
TAATATAAATCCCGTTCAATGGAAAACTGCACAGATATGAACTTTGGAGCACTCGTTTGACGTCGTACAAGCCTGATATTATTTGATACATATATTTTAATGTACACTCAAGTGTACACTACTGATAAGAGGGGGGAAAATTAACAATGAACGTGGTTTATAGGGATCTGGATGGATTTCCAGGTCATGTTTTTTTCTACAGTGAACAATAGGGTTGAACTTTCGACCGCTCGGTGTTTAATCAAAGCTGTATGGATTGAGATAATACATAGCTGACTGAATACGTCATAGTGTAAACTAGCCAATGATGTCATTTTCTTTTACATTTCTGACACTCCCACATAGGGGCCTAACCCAATTATAAACCCTTGCAATAAAACGCCGAAACAAATGACTATTCATAGTCACGCTCGTCTCGCCTTGAATACTCGTGCACAGTGCACAGTGCACATATAAACATGGATATATACGCAACCTTACAAGCCCCGTCCATTCAACCAATTGGATATAGAATGAGGCAATATATACATTATACAGTAAATTAGCTGGACTAATGGCAGCTGTCAAATTGAAAGTGGAAATGTGACTCTTCCATTGAAACAAATTGATCTGAAGTTGGTAGACATATATCGCAGGTAATTCAGATATACAGTATGAACGATTTAAAAAAAATGTTTGCACTTGTTAATTAAGAAGGTTCCGAATACCAACACGTAAACACATCCTCATAGAAAGACACCGATACTTTTAACAACTCCAGTACGTGTCTCATGCAATGCACTGCAAGTGTTAGTAGTTGCCTGAATTGTGTTGTAACTATTAGTCCGTATGGTATCTCTAAATTAAGGTGTTCTTTCTGTGTTCCCATGCCATCCCGCTCTTACGAAAAGAGTGATTCACCTGGCATTCCAAACAAGCGTTTCCGTTCGGTTTAACTGTTATTGATATACTGGAGTAAGCATCCTCAATAACCTGGCTTCCCATGCATGCAAATGATCTTTGCATGGAGTAGTAGGAGAACTAAAATAACAGCCAAAAAATGGGGGGGGGGGATTAGAACAAGTTGACTCGAATCTTGCTTGAAACAATGAAAAGAACTCAAAGAAGTTTTCGTACCTTTAAAATTTATAATCATGATGTCCTGTCATATGAGTAAATGCCATAGCCTTGAGATGTTTTAAGTTTTAACACAGCACACTGGGTTAGAACGTGTATTGTTTTCTTTGTTCGTAGTCTTCAATGTAATAGATTCAACTTTATCCGTGAACGTTCGTTACTACACTGTAACTATTTTTGATCACCTTATCCGTATATCTTACTATGTTACGTTTAACAATATGTCACTTTCATTTCATACTTCGTGTGTAATCAAGAGTCTGTAAAACTGAACCGGCTATATACCTGTTACTGACGTTCGCAAACGGTAACGTTTTTGTGTGATTAATTTCCAGCCTATGCTATTGTAACAGAAGAACGTGACTTTGAATTTACTTCGATTTAAGTCGATGATTTCACGTTAAATTCATTCAGCCTCCGAAGATCCTGCTAGAATGGAAACGTCGGACCCATTTACTTGTACATATTCTCTCACAAAGGCTCTTTAGTGGATAAGCGGATAAATTAATATTATAATGTGATGGAAGTTTAAATTTTGCTAGTCTCCGAACAAAAGGACCGGTGCATTGAAGTTGCCTATCCAGTAAGTACATTGCATTGGCTTTACCTATATTCTACCATTAGCTTCTCCAAGATGCATCAGTTGCAGTATTGTTCGTTGATAGGAATGGAAAATATCGGATGCTGGTCACTCAAAGATTTTAAGTAACACGAAATCCAGAATCTTCGACAGCTTGTCATGCCGCAAACTGAACTTTGCTTTTATGTATAAATTGTTCTATCATGTAACAAGGAATCAGGTAGAGGCAAGAGCAAGTTACCTAATAACAAACATACATTATCAAGATCTGTCACACATGTCTTTTTATTTTATTTTGGACGCCTATATCAGAAGGGAGCGGTAATGCGTAATGCTTGGCCAGGGAGCTTGAGGCTCATTGATATGAAAGGCCCTCCTGAAAATACTACATGGACATACATACTTCTCAGCTCACGGATGTCTCATACTGAGTATGGAACAACATTGTAAAGTACAAGTTGCTAATTTTGTGAAAGACCAAAATACAATACAATAAAAAGTCAACTGCAAGGCTCAGTACAAAACAGGCCAAGGATATTCATATTCTACATTTAATTTACGTTCATTCAGTGCACTTTGGTATCCTGGATTTTACATATCCCAGTTATCAAATGTGTTGTAAGTCATATAAAAGATGAATAAATTGCTCGGTGTGAACAAAACACATATGATGGAAAACTAAAGCAGAAAAGACGACATACTGTGACTTGTAAGGCAGGAAACGCATGTATGTTGATGAAGAACAGTCATAACTTATTATGCCACACAAACCACGCATGGGTATCACACCGTGGGTACGGACCATCGAAGTTGGGGACAGACAAACATTTACAAATAATAGGCATAATATGAACCCTCCTACTGCCGCAAACAGAGGATTACTTGTGAACAAAACAGATGTACGTGACAGAATTATTTGACAACGAGCATTGTGTGAAACAAAATATTAACTATCTTGAAAGGTGCTAATGGTTTAATAACCAAACCAAATTTCCGTATTATTTAGGAGCTATTATGTTTAAAGTTTTCATATTCCCTGTATGCAATGGAATACTTATTAACAAGTCTATAAATGACATGGCAGAGGTTCGGAGTTTTGATGAAAGGGATATTCCGGTTGTTGACACTCAAATGAAAAGGAAAATTATTCTTCTCCGTTAGTCGGAAATTCATCTCAATATAATGTCCCCAACTTTAGATATGGTTATGGAACAGGCTTTGGCTAGATAAAAGCTCTTCTTCCCTTGATTTGAACACAGTAGATGGTCTCTGATGTCCCAACGGCAAACTTTCTCTAATATATTTACTTTCCTATTATAATCTTGTTGTTGATTTATCCTTGAAACCTGATACATTTGAAATTTTCGCGTAGCTGTTTATGTTCGCTGTATTTCGAAACTCATTACGAAGCAACTTTTTGGTAGAAATGTAATGTTCCTCTGTGAATAAGTCAGCTAAATGTCATGAAAAAAACAAAATCAGCTGAATTGCAGTGTAGACAGAATTCATTATGTTACTTCCAGATGCAGTCACAATAAACCAACAAATTTGAAAAACAAAATCCATCATATCATGGCCATCCAAAATGCTAAGAGCATGTTGTGATGACCTTAATATTACACGTTTTTATTAAGCCATCAACTTCAGCCACTATAACAACCCTTGAAAGCTTGAATGATTATTAATATATCCATCAATTAGTTTTTAAATTAACAGACTCTGGGTTAACAGCTTTTGCTGACATTACCCAAAAAATTCAACATTACCAAAGCTGACTGTGACTGCTTTTCTGTATCAATACTGTAAATACTTTCACAATGATAGTATTTCAGGAACATCTAAGCGAAAGTTTGACTTTCCACGTTTTTCTTAACCAATCAGATATGTTTCTTGCGAAATTATGTTGTTGCCAAAGTAAGCTTAACGCGTGTTGCAATAATCTAGTTCATCTGCACAGGTGTTTTCTGTCTGTAACTTTCCTGTGTAGGTAAATCGACAACCATTCCCTACATTGTCTTATCAGCGCACTATATCTCTATTATCGTAATGCATCGAATTATTTAACTTTATTTGTTTCTATTTGTAAAACAAAAAAATCTAAGTCAGTTTCCGGAAAGAATTCATGTTGTTGTATAATCCTCAGGCCCGAGGTGACCTGTTGACTGCTGTAGGCTGCATTTCGAAGACATTTTTGCTGTAGATTGCGTGTGGTTTTTAATATGTGCAAATACTGTCGTCACGGAAACTTAATTTAGCGTATTAAGTCAATAGGCAGTGACATTTTGGAACAGATTTTCTTACAAAATAGTCTGGCTAGCCAGTTTTCACAGTCGAACTTCATCACTTGATTGTTCGTCCTTGAATTCTTTACAATTTTAAGTGATATGGATGAAAGTGTGTGATGTATTGACTGATATTTACTCTCAGTGCATCAGGGCTTGATAAATTTACAGTGTATGTATGTGTCCTCTAACGCATTATTGTTCATGCACCAAATACATATGGTAGGATCACGTACACATCTGTGGTCGACAGTTTCGTTATGAGCCATTACTACTTCTCTACGATGTTACATACGAACTAGCTTATTGCACTTATTGCACTTATTGTACTTATTGCACTTATTGTTCTTATTGCACTTCTTGCACTTATTGCTCTTATTGCACTTATTGCACTTGCTTTATTGGAACTAGATTTCAGTTCCTATTTATGCGGATTTGGTTTAAAAAAAAAAGTCTAAGATATTACACAAACGGAGGTAGGTTCTCATAACTATTATTGGTGGCTGATAATATATGACAATATTAAATATTAAAAGAACTGACGCTATGATGCGCATACATGTATCTTATGTCATAGTATAGATATTATGCTATCATGATTTGTAGAAGGATGGATATTATTAACATGAATTGGAGAAAACGTTATTTGAGGTGCAGGGTGCAGTGTGAGCTCATTGTTTTGTCTTTAGTAAAATATTCGCTACATTGCTATTATATTGAAATATTGAACCTCTCTTTTCTTTCTTTCAGAGTTTGTACTCACGATGACTGGAAACGGGGTGAAAGCGGTTGTTATCTTCGGTTTACTTTTAAGATTAGCTTTTGGAGACGGAGGTAATAAAATTCAGGTTGAAATGAAACCTATATTGAGATCATTTTATCATATAGCTTGCAATATGTGACAGTTGCAGATATGTAAGGTTACGGAAGATGGTAGTTAGGGTTAACATAAAGAAAACATAATAACTTTGAAAAAATATATATATTAGAGCTCAAATTTAACGGCCGTCCGATCGTTCGAGACGACCAAATATCACGTCGAACAACCTAAAACTCTGCTTAGATTGTCGTACAGACGACTAGCATTCGCTGTAAGTGTTCAACACTTCGAACAAAACTCGGAAAATATTTATTCATTAAAATCAAAATCTTCCCATAAAAAGTGATAGAATCTGGTTGGTATCGGCCCCGTTCATATTAGAAACAGCGTAAGAAATAAATCACATTTTGGTACGTTCCGTAATGAGGGGAAAATCATACACTTTAGCTGTTTGCCCACCCCTTCGTATCGCTAACTTGCAGCAGGGAGTTGTTGCAGTTAGCACGTTTCGTTATTAATAAAGACAGAATATGGACACTGTACATAAGTACTAATGGTTACGTAAAGTATCGTATACTTTGTACACTACATACCCTGGCGGTCGTGACCACGACTGCTTTCTACCTCACGGCTGCTCTCACGTATGACAAGCTAGCTGGAGTACAACGTGTGTGCAGTGCTATATTGTGTATGTGGGCATACCGCCTGTTCGTTTATGTTGCTGCAATGCACATGCTGTATACCCTGGACGTACCTTCTCTATGATCGTAAACGATTACAGAAATCATTTTTCACTACCAAGGAATTCCCGCAACCCAACATGATTAATTATGCAGAGTGTCATACACTACGTAAAATATCTATAAAACTACACAATCATTATTTTTACCAGGATTTTAAAAGTTAAAACGTCTTAACAATGTTTGCGTCCACTCCGAAAAACTTGCATTCCTACAGTCCTCCATGAAAACATGCACATTAGAATACCTCTACAGGAACGCACAATACTTAGTGATAATGACCCCTGACAAAGCGTTGGCTTGTGCGCAACGGAAGCCTATTGTGATATGTCTATATTGTGTACAAAAAATTCAAATGATGAAAGCTGTAACTAGTATTGAACTACAAACTTATTGTCAAATTTTGAAGAGGGTAGTTTGCTTTAGACTAGTTACCATAGTTACAGGTAGTTGCAATTAAACAACATCCTTTGTGTTCATTGATCACTATATATGCAAGAACGTTTGCCAACAATGGTAAGGGCCAATCAAAGTGCAGAGAATTTGGAAACCACCATTGACTATTTTTAACATGAAAATCTATGTAATGGAAGTGTTGTTAACTCTGTACTTGCGGTTGATTGTTATGAGTTATTTGTTCTCAGTTCAATCATTTGTACAAAGGATTGGAATTGTGGTTCTTTTGAGGTTCTTTTAGAAAAAAAAGATATTCATTCAAAATTTTTGTTATGTGTTTCATTGGCGTAGCTATGAGTGTGTGTACTTGGGTTTATTCCCCCAAAACTGATTGCCGGACGAAGGTTTTGCGTCGCTGACTAAAAAATTCGTAACACAACTGTACACCACAGTTCTGTCCAAAATTTCGCAAAGTCGATCTCCATAAGAATAGTCACTAAGAGTAAGACTTAAGCCTCATGCTGATTGACAAGGCCTGCGTAGCCTAACGTTACGGTACTCTCATACAATGATAATTCGATACATTGCAGTATTAGTTCCAGGGCATATATTTAGTAACTTTAGTGCACACGATGTGTGCGATGTACCGATTCAGGCAACTTTAGAGGTATTTCTTGGTGCTTTAGCTGGACAACCAAAAATCCTTCGGACAACTTCATATTTTAATTTTCTTAAGAATGAGCCCTTTTATATTAAGAACTAGGTAGGTTGATTCAATACGTAACGTTCAGAAATCGTTGCCATCCTAATCCGCCCTTAAATCCATGGGTTGTATTGAATTTAAAAGGATTGTACCTTGTCTGATGCAGTAATAATGATTTGACTAATTTTGATTACCATTGCCGAAGGCTCTGTTACCTTCCAATAGTGCTTGCTTGGGCGCGTGCGTGTGGATGTGACGGCTAGCTTGTAAGCACGATATCTCAACAAAAATAAGCTGAATCAATGTCATACTTGGTAGATACATGCCCTATGATGATTGTATGTGCCCTTTTGTATCTCATGGATATTAACGAGATGGCGGGACTTACTTTATTTCTTTTAAAATGTCAATATCTCTGCAACCATATGTCGGCTTATTATATATACCTGGTATAATACTGTAACTACATATTATTTACATCTTCTTTGCAATGAAAGTTTTACCTCATTGATGTTTATGTGTGGGTGGGGCTTAATGGGATATTGTAAAAAACAGATTGTAAACACTATATTTCAACAACCACAAGTTTAATCAATGTTGCATTTGGTAGACATATGCCCAATTATGGGTAGATGTGCCTCATTAGTTTGGTTTTTATCTCATGAACATTAATGGGGGGGCGGGGCTTAACTTATATGTTGTTTAAATTGGTACGTGATGTTGGTACAAATTAGCCCATGTCCATGACGTTTATGTCATCAATATTCATCAAATTGCAAGAAATGGATTTTAACAATAAGAAAAGTGCCAAATGTTCTATTCATTATTGACATATATTGTTTGTCACACTGCAGTAATGCAATCAAACGTGTTGTTTTTTGTGTGAATATTATGAATATTTATCAGTAAACATAACATTCTTAATCAGATATCTCTTAAATTAGCTATATACATGTACTTTACAAATACAATGTAAGTGTATAGATAAATTATACATTTGACGTCATTAATATTCAGGCATGTACCTGTTTTTAGTTACTTGCCATAGACAGGCAAGTTACCTATGCGGGTCAAGGTGGCGTGTATGTGAGTATGTGACGCACTAGCTTGTAAACAAGATATCTCAAGATAGACATCTGCAGTTCTCATATGTGTCATGTGGCTTCTCCATTATAAGTAAAAGAACAACATTGTTTCTGGTGGAGGTCAGCAAAAGGGCAAAATGTGGAAGTCTAAAAAATCTCCAGAACCTGAACATCAAAAGATGCTCATTTATGCACGGTAGGATAGCCTTTATGTAGTGTTAAATTGTCACGCAATTTAGTGTAGGTCGTGGTTCATTTAAAGTCACCAGGGGCCATAACTTGTAATCTTTGGAAACACGTTATCTCAAGGTAGGAACATTTAATGGTTCATATTTCTGTATGTGGCTTTCATATAATGAGTACAAGACTCCTAATGTTTTAAAGGCCAAAGGTCATTTGAGGTCATTAGAGGGCAAAATGTGAAAATCTCATAAATGTTGTATTCTTAGAACCTGATCAGAATGAACTCATATATGCATAATATTAGCACCTTATGTATACGGGTATTGATTAATTATTGTTGGATGATGCGCTACATAAGACTAATTATTATTATTATTTTTATTACAGGACATCAGTATAAACTATTTTAAATTAAGTCACTGATAATGAGTTTGGTTTTAAGAATGAGCAAAAAAGGATAATAACACGTGTATGTTTCTAGTTGTAGCAGTGTTATGTAAGGCAAGAACACCATTATGAATATTAATATACAATACCATATTAGAAAAAGAAGATTTTAAAACATTTGGATATTATGTTAATATCATTAAATACAGCTGCATAATACATTCTCATTAAAACACTGAAACATACCATCAATGTCTCCAACATTCTTTACCATGACGTATTTGTTCTGTATTAGGAACTCTCCATATCTATCAGTCCCCCAATTCAGTAGATGCGTTGTGTATTTTTCATCCGAACGGTTGCATGACTGTGTCATGTTGATATTTCCTATGATTTGGTAATGAGTTGATAAGTAAAGCACTATCTTGGTAATAATCAGACAATCACATGCTTTGAATGAGACCTAATTGAACTATTTATAGATACAAAATTCAAAATTTATTACAGAATCAAGTAATTATTATGATTTGATCCTTTGTTTTGTAACTACAGAATCCGAAAGCATTAGCTGTGACAACCAGTATTTTGCAGAATTAGGCAAGCCGTATGTCATTGTCTGTAACGCTAGCGCCGAACAACGTGATGTGTATTGGTTTAAAGGTGAAGGTACGAGTAGTTTTCCGATACTCACACTCGAAGATAGAACATACGGAGGACGGGAATACCAAAAAGGGGAGTATGAGTTTACCAACGAAAATGCGTTGAAATTAATCAATACGCAACTGAAGCACGAAAGAAAATACACCGTGAGAGTTTACTTCAACGAATTTGATTTTGATACGACAACTACAGAGCTGAAAGTATATGGTAAGCATACATCCTGTAGTACGTAATTATAACAGTATTAGTAGTAACGTTGTTGGAGAGTTGTGATTTGTGATTTTTTTCTGGTGGCAAAATGTGACTTTAACAAAATTGCTTAAAATACCAGACATTTTAGGCACAGATCACATCCTCATCATAACATTTTCGATGGCAAATATATAGATTTTCACATTTTGTTCACACTTCTGAAACAAGCGGAATGCACGATGTCTCTAGGGAACTTCAGATGAAAATGTCATTGTTTTTTGTTATAATCAATCAATCATTTATTGTCAATGGGAAAGAATAATTCTAAAGAAAGGAATTTCAGTGCAGATGCAGAGAACCTTGTCACTTGGGCTACCGCAGGAATGCAAATACAGCGGGGGCAAACCTTTCACTAGTTAAATCCACAAATAGTTAACTGGTTTACAGTGAGGGAATTAACCGGTTAACTT
Organism: Apostichopus parvimensis; assembly: GCA_000934455.1. NCBI lineage: Eukaryota > Metazoa > Echinodermata > Holothuroidea > Aspidochirotida > Stichopodidae > Apostichopus > Apostichopus parvimensis. Next base: position 168,353 of record KN884830.1, read on the forward strand.
TCAATTATTGAATATGTTTTGACTGGGGCTGGGGAGAAGGGAGTGGCATAACATCCAAACGAGGACCATTGTCAATGGGAATTAATTGGGGTTCATATTTACCTAATGTCAACTAGTGATTTGCCCTTCAATTTGGCTGCTCAGACGCCCGGATACGGCACTCTCGGGCTTTAACTGTTGATTGCGGGACTTCTTTTGACTTAACATTTCGGTAGGTCTCAGGGGAGAGGTTTTTTGTAGGTGGGCCGGCTTCAGTGTGTTGCTCCTTTGTTTTGTACCTGTAACCAGGTGTAGGCATGGGTTATTTAAGGGTTATTTGGCAATTTTGAATCATATAAATACATGTCAGACGGAGGAATTATACTCTTCTTTTACTTTGTAGAATATATCTCAGATCCCTATAATGAGGTCTTGAGTAAGGGGGGGGGGGGCGTGTCCTCCATTGAGAAAGAGATTCCTTAAAGAATTCCGGCTCGCCTTGAAAAATAGTAACTTACGTTGTATGTGTTGCGATATTCCCGTTGGAGATCTATTTTACAGTTTTTATTTCTTGGTTTCATTGATCACCCTTGAGTATGCTACCCACAAGCATTTTTCTTTAAATGCATGCATACTCTCAGAATATAAGTTACAATCACCTACGGGCACTCTGGACACAGCAATGATTATCGAAACAATTGCTTTGTCGCCATATTTAAAGAGTGAGTTAAGTGAGTAGTAGTTTTCATTTTACGGAGAAACCTACATGATGTCCATTTCATTTGCTTGAATAAAGCTGTTTTGTACCATATAGTATCATACATATCTTTAAGAGGTTTTTTCTTCTTATAGATATATTACACAGAGCAACTGATCAACACAGGCTCATTTCCTCTCGGCACTAATTTATGAAATGTGCTGTCAGTTTGGTCTTTATTTTGTATACAATGTTGACAATTATATCAATAATATTTCCAAACAGTTCGACCCGATCCTCCGTGCCCACTGATTGATGCCTGTGAATCGACCTGTACTGGATGTAAACTGAACGTTACCACCTCTGGATCATTGACTTGCTTTGTGAATGGCTCTCGACCAATGATGGACGTAGACTGGATTGTAACTAACCAGTCTGGAGTGAGCTTCACTAAAGAAGAGCAAACTCATAAAGAAATGGGTGACAGATGGTACACTGAGAAAACCATTAAATACACAACACCTGATTGTGGAGCAGCTGCTACTTTCAGATGCATCGCTTCATTGTCAGACTTTCCATTTGCTCCTCTTCTTGATACCTTATACAGCACTGTTAGGGTAGATACAGGTATGGTGACATGTACTGACTGGTAAATTCGTTTTGGTATAGTGATGCATTGCTGTTTATTGAACTATATTTCATTCTCATCTTTGGCAGTTTATAATTAGTCCGTTGAGTTTATGTAAGTAATATGTAGATTACAAAGCTTCATTAACACTTAGTTTATTACAGTTTAATTGAAATACGTACACGCTTTGAACATACCAGACGGACATTGTAGCACATTCACAACGAAGGGATATGAACATAATGCATATATATATATGCATAGTAATGTCTTAATAGTATTTAGTGGTCATAAACTTGGACACAGTAGGTACACCTCTGCGCCAGTAATAAAACGCAACACACGTTTTTGTTTTACTATATTATTCACAATTAGGGGAAAACGTATACCCTAAGCAATAGTACAATTATTGGTCTTTGGAGTAGCAAACCTAGAGATCAAATAATTTGCAAATAGCAAATTATTCTACAACTATTGGTGTAAGTACGTTGGGTTTTGACTTGTCTGCTGTCAGGTATTAAGGGGAATCGGCCAATGATAAATGTTATTTCGACAGCATTCAAAGTAGTATAGGGAGAAATTCACACTTCACATTTAAAGCGTGTTTATGATAACAACGCAATTGCGGCCGATAACACAGGAAAGGCGTAGCTCGCAAATATGTCTTTATTGAAATTCCTTTCGCGCCACCCATATACTTGCAAGACTGTGTAACTTGACGTGTACAATCTTCGTTGTCTTGATTATGTCGTTTCAGAAGTCTGCAAAGAGCCTTCTTCAATGGAACCCACGAGTAGCCCTACAGGTCAAGTCGCCTGGCCATTTGTCGTTATTCGAATTATTATCGTCCTCGTGGTATTAGTCCCCATTGCTTGCTTTTGTTATCGAAGAAGAGGTAAGGATAAGTATGGTGTTTCAATTGACCTAATAACGTTCAATCATCCGACCATACCAACAACATAGAGAACCATTATCGTTGCAACCCTCAAATATGTATCAGGTAGTATTCTGAAAACTGCAAACTATTATGCAACACAATATCTATTAATTGGTGTCAGAACAGATGATATTTACCTCAAGTATGCTACAATATTTCAAGCACACCTTCATACATATTTGTGCGCCCTCCATAACCTCTTCAAGGGCGAACAAGAACTATATAATAATGCTGCAGCTTCTGAGGGTCATGTACTTGCAGGCAGTAACTGTGTACAGTTGTAATCATAAAGCAAGTTACAGCTTTGTTTTGTTTTTCTCTCGAAACATTGCTCAGCTAGTCATTGTTAATCCGTCGCAAATATTCATCAATTTAAATAATAGTAACGAATGAAGCGTGGGATTAGGAATTGGGTTGGAAGGACGTGTGTCCTTGTCCCTTAAATTACCTCGTGATTTGCACTTTATTCAGGTACCCTTTTTGTAATTTCAACATCCGCCCCCCCCCCAACTAATGCTTGTCACCCCTAAACTTGCCACCCCTTCTTCGTATTTCTTGTGAAGCCAATATCAGTTCATACAGTCGAGTGTAGTAAGAACGTATATATATATAGTGACTTTGTTAGTGCAATGTACTTCTGACCTGAAACAACATTATATCATGTTGCTATGGCAACTGCAGGTAAAGTATACCAGGATGACTACAATGTGGTATGTGGTTTTGTTCAGCGTACTACATACACTACAGCTTATTTCTGCTATTCTTGTTATTTTACTTCTGCATCTAATTTGTTTTGAGACTGTCAACTATTATACAAGTAGAGAACTTCTTTGCACCGTTTGGACACATTGTTGGTTATTTTCCCTCTAATATTTACAAAAAAAATTGCAACATTTTCAGATGAAAATTGATGTGTATTGAGGGTGTTGTATTAATGAACGAAGGTATAACACTATTGCTGGATGCACGCGACTTAAGGCCTCGTGCATCGCTATCATCCTGCCTTAGCCGCATTAGAGACTGTTGATTATCCCCTTATAAATCATATAAGAAACAACGCATTTTTAAAAGTTCATTAAATAATTATGTATATTAATGACGGACATTGATATATCATAACCACACAAAAATGAACCGACCAGATTTTCATTATATTTGTTTTTGTTGATTTAGATACGACTAAAGAGGCAACTCCGGATCAAAACAAGGTAAGAGGGACATTATATCTTTATACCTTCATGGTCTTTGTCAACAATGTGGTCCGGTTTATCCATTTGTTTCAATACATTTCATATCCGTTCTTATATCAGAAAAAGCAGACCAAACATACGAAACCAAAAGCGAAGAAAAAATCCCTTGAAGGTACGATATAATTTTTCATCTTCAACATGATTATTCCAATGCAAGAAGACTTGACTCGACTGCTGTAAAAAGTTACGGTTATAATCAAAATCAAGTCTCCAGTATTGGGTTAATCTCGGTTTAATATACTTAATATGGTCTATGGCGCAATTAAGATAAACTTTAGAAAATGTTACACAAGTTTACACATGTGTGAATAAGCAAAACACAAACATTTCCTAGCCGATGTTTAAAACTGGAAAAAAGAGAAAATAAGTTTGCTTCTGTATTATTGCAACAACGCAATTTCATAGCTACACAAAAATTATGAATAAAAAATAGTTTTTTTTTACATTTAAGAAATGAATTGCATACATTTAACGAAAGATAGTGCATTATCAATACGTCATCCTTAAGTTTTATTGCAAAATATAAGTTCCTTTTTTAATGGAAACCATACCTTTTAATAATACCATAATGTTGTACAATCTTGGCAGCTATTGATATTTTATGTTTTTCTTTAGAGAGGAAAAAAATTATGTTCGTGGAAGTTCTAATACAGCACTACGAGAAATTTGGCTCCGTCAAGCCGCTACCGTGGGGTGAACCAATACCGATACATGCCCTTTACACAACATGTCAGTGTATCGTCACTAACGCGAGCGGTGACGTCAGTCATCACGATAGCGACTTTCTGTCTACACCGGAGTTTAATAACGATAGTAACAATCGGGTAATCGTTACAGCAGATTTAGGTTACGGAAAGACAACCTACACTCAACATTTGGTTAGCGATTGGGTATCAAAGATGAAATCTCCGAAAGTTGGCAAAAAGGATGAAATCAGTGAACCTATACTGATATATATTCACCTTAAAGAGGTTGTACCCTCGATGATACTTTCCGAACTTGTCATGAAAATGATGCCTGCTGGAATCGACTTGACGGTGGACGATATTATTGAAATATTTCTGAATTTTGAGTTTCAAGTACTATTGGATGGACTTGATGAGCTATCGATGTCTACGATTAGTACCAATACATCTCCCGAGAATCCTACCAAAGATAAAGAAGAGCGTGACAATCTCCTCCATGATGATAATCTGACGGTCGGACATTTACTCGATAATAAAATAAACAATTTTAAATTTAAAAACACTAAGGTTTGGGTAACGTCTCGTGAAGTTGATGACATGCAAGCTTTATTTGCTCTTCCATATTCAAAAGTAAAATTGAATGGTTTCAGTAATTCTCAAGTCAATGAGTATATTCATAAAACCTGCAAATATTATTTGAAATCACAATCAATACCCCAATTAACCTTGATCCCCGAATCAAATATGAAAGGCTCTAAGTTAGACGTAACAAAAGAAGCTAAATCGGATGAAAAAAAACAAGAGACGATTGAAATAAAAACGACAAATAACGACAGTCAGCCGGTGACAGAGGGAGGATATAATAACGAGGTTACAACAACTTTAATTCCCAATGTTCATCACGAGATAAAGCAAGGAGAATCAGAGCAGAAAGATAACACCGCCCCGGGAAACAACGTGCAGACCCAGGAAGCTTGTGATACTTTAGAAATACTTTCAATAAAGGTTTCTCAATGTATGGAAATAAACGACATTTTTCAGAATTTTTCTGAAACACCCCTTCTGCTGATTATGATTATCCATATAATTACATGCAGAATTTTAGATCCAGCAGGGAAATATGAAGAATTGAATGTTAACAAACTGACAACAATAATAAGATTAGTGATTACCTGTTTGGAATCCCGATACGTGCAGAAAGTTAATAACCAGTCCATTCAAGAAGATATTAAGAGTCTTGAAGCAAGACTTGGTAAAATAGCATTTGAGAACAGAATGAGCCTTTCATTGGGTAAACGCGAGTATTGGAACAATAAACTTGGTGCAAAAGATACCGAACTTGCCTTAGCCGTAGGTTTGCTCAAGTATTCAAAGAAGGTAGGAAGCGGAGGAAGTCAATTAGAAGAATTGGCTTTTTCGTCCTATTCTGGAATCATGTTTTATCATAAATTCTTTCAGGAATATTTAGCTGCTCAGTATGTGCCTCAACGGGATAAAGAGTGGGCGTGGATAGATGAATATATACAACATAATTCTGACGATTCAACGGTCAGATTATTACAGTTTATGTTCGGCATGAATCATGCTAGATTAGATAAAGCAATACAATATCTTGTGAAGGAACAGAAAATGTGGAACAATTTGATCGACTGTATTTATGAAATGAGTAATCTCGAGAAGAAGCGAACAATTATCAAAGAAATGAGCAAAAGAACGGGTTTCTTTGGTAGCGATACGACGATTCACATACAGCATCTTGACAGGAAACACCACAGAGCTGCTTTAACAGATTTCTGCGATGCTTGCAATTTATGCAATGTAAGTAGTGGAAACTGTTTCAATTTATGCTAAAATAATGTGGTTTATTTATTTTCGAATATTTATGTTCAACTTGTCGAAAATGATTCCTTAGCTGGTTTAATGAACCGGCTGATTGCCCACCTTAAAAAACATTTTATCCAATTAACATATTTCTCTACACAATGGAAGTTCTTTATATCGTTTTTGATATGACCTGATACGTGTACAAAACAAATTTAATATCCTAAAATCCAATACGGTATCGTAATTTGATTGATCATTTGTTTTAACTAAACTACATTTAAATTTACTGTAAAGACACTTATTAATGTGATATGCCTCAATAAGTGGTAATTGTTGAGTTCAGTTCTTTGTGTTATTAAATATGAAAATATATCTTAATTTGTACTTCTTTCTATTTACTTGTCTTCTAACAGGTAAAATTGAAACGAATGGCATTTAAAGAAGAGTGTGCTATGGACTTCATAAAAGAAGTAACACTACCCTCATTAAAGGTCCTGATATTTCTGGAAATGAACATCACCGAAGACCAATTCGTATCAATCATCACCAGCCTTTCTTATCGAAAATGTCCAGAAGTTCTACGGTAAGATTGTTTGATAATACCCCGTTATAATCATCTGGTAAAGGTGATTAGTGTTATCGTTCGCTATCCTGATAAATTATGAATTTTATTTCTTTATGTATATTAAATATTCCATATTTATTTCTTTATAATATTTAATGAAGGTTCGTAAAATGTTCGGTACCTAAAGAATTAAAAGGAGAAGCCAAAGAGATAGTGGAATCAGCTTTGAGGGGTTTGACGATGCAAAGTGAGTGAAATTATGAATACGATTTTTTTTTTCACAACATAAGATTCCAAGATACAGCAAAAATTATTGTGGAAGTTGGGTCGTTGTATTTTTTAGTTAATGGTTACTCACTAAGTTTGAAAATTATGATAACCCAACTGGCTATCAAATTTAGTTTTTTTTTGTGGTTCACGATGAAGTGCTTTCATGTATAGACATGTTTCAAGTTACTAATAACAGACCTTCTCTACAGTTTCTTTCAGTTGATATTTCATAGCAAAGAATAGTTAGATTCAGTGTATGAACTGTGAGACGAAATCACCTGCTACCATGAGCGTACCAAAATTCAACCCGGAGAA
>KN884831.1:10938-21512 GCA_000934455.1 Apostichopus parvimensis
CAGCTATCTGTGAGGGTACTTACCTACAGATTGCCCTGTAGCTATCTGTGAGGGTACCCACCTACACATTGCCCTGCAGCTATCTGTGAGGGTACCCACCTTCAGATAGCCCTGCATTTCTGGTATTAACACTTTGTTACCACGTCTTTTAGAAATCAAATAGTTTAGACAACCAATCCTATTGCGTTGTTTAATATCATGCATAGCAAACCTTTACTAAATTGAAAGCAATTAATATTCCTTCTTCTATTATTCCTGTCACTTCTACAGCAATTACATGCCATCGGTTCTTATTCTTGCCAAAGTATTATCTGCCAACATGCTGCATATACTTCACCATATATTCGATACCTTTTACTATTATACAGGTATCCACTCTCTGACATGTTGTATGCATCCCATGTATATTCGGTGTATGAGTCACCTGTAAACTAAAACATTCTTATATGGTGATTGTCATTTATTATTTCTCTCATATATATCTCTTATTCATGCAATATCCTACTTTACATATGTGCTCTACCACGACACATATGTGATTTTGCATAACACTGATGCTTTACTTATGTAAATTTAACTCTTCAAAGGATAGTGCATGAGAGAAATATTTTATGGACTTATGACAGAAAAGCATTAACTATAAAGCATCCTGGCAAAATTTGCATACAATTCCTGCAAAGTGTTTCTGAGATATTGATAGTTGAAACTGTCACAGTTGGTTTCCATAGGTGAACTTGAAGCAAACAGGTGTGATGTCATAGTTACACAGTGATTGCAACAAACTGTTTTGTTTTTGTTGATTTGGATTGGATGGGTTCCAAATTAAGGGAATGTTCACTTATGAATACCTCAATGACTGCAGTTTATTAATATGTCAATGCCTCCCTCTTTTTTAAGAAGAAGATTTGATTTACAATTTTAAGGGGAAAAATGTTGTCATTGTGCATCTATCACATCACACCTGTTTGATCTGAGTACACTTTTGGTACTAAGCATGGTCAACTAAAAAGGTTGTTATCTCCAAAGAGAATGATACATGATGGAATTGTAATTTCACTAGGATGTTAGAATAGGTTCCTTTTTCATCGGTCAAAAATAATTTTCCAGTGGATTATCCTTTTGCAAAGGTGATCGGTATTACTAACCAATGTTCTAGATAGTGAAAAAATGGTCACTCGGAGTTCCAAATTTTCAACATTCATTTTGCTGCCACTCCTGAGGTTTTCTCCTCATCACAACATTTAACTGTCTAGTTGAACACTCCTCTGTTTAAAAAAACATTGTCAACAGCTTCTTGAAAGTAGTTTACAAACCTTGTAGCACTTTTAGCACGCTAAGCAATCCGGCCAACACTAATGACTCTACTCATATACCCAAACATGTTATGTCTGTTTCAACTTACTATACAGACTCTTACAGGTTATTTATACTCCAACACATATTTTTTATTTTTTTTACATTAATAGGTTACATATACTTTAACATATTTAAATAAACTCCTGGCATTAATTGACATATATTGCGCTATCAAATTCCTTGCTGCCTTACTAACAAAGGCTACATATTGCAATGAGTTACAGTTGACTCCTTCACCTAATATCTGTCAATGGTGTTTCTTTCATTTACTTTTTAATGCTGGAATTTTCATAATATCAATACTTGGTCCAACTACTCATTTAATCTCTCTATACTCTATGCACACAACCTGTAACCAGATTTTCTACAATATGGGTTCTCATTACTAATTGGCTTGCTCAAAATGATTTTATTTTCAATTTAACTTGATTATTTGTTTTTACCGTTTTTTTCCACTCATCTTTATGATGACAGTGGAAATGCAAATAGCTATATATACATGTTGTCTGATAACCAAATACCTGTTTAATTACAACTTTTCAAAAGGATATACTGACTGGATGAACATTCTCTTGTGCTAGTGTATTTCTAAGGCTTCAGAAATACTGTCTGCCTGCCAATAATGGCAACTTAAGACCTCATAGAGTCTTGTAAAATGCCAAAAATGGAAATATTCTCTTCCAATTCTTGCAGAATTACGCCATCAACTTGCTTATAGCACAAAGGTTCAATACATCATGTAACATGATAACACTATACACTGCACCATCAAGGCTGCTAGTTGCCTCATGCAAGGAAAATAATTCTTGACATCGACCAAATCTCAATAAAATGTCAAAATGTGTGAAATGAGTGAATTTCAATGCAAAAACTACATAGAGAAAAAAGCCAAACCCTGTGGGCCACTTGAGTCAAGTGTGAACGTGCATAAATTTATCAGAAAAAACAGACATAGATAAATCACTATAATTGCCTCCAGCAACAACCTGCAGTTGACCTAGGATTCAAAGAATCACAAATCTCTTATATCATCAGCCTCTGATATTTTCCTTTTTCAAAAAGTAAGAAAAAAAGGTTTAACTGATGAATGTCTCGTATGCTCATATATTTAAGGTGAAGCTTATCAACATCTTTTGACACTTGTTTCTTGAAATCAGGTGATTTGATTGAGAACAGAGGAGGAAACTCAGAGACAGATGAAAATGAAAATGGATTGGAGAGACCGGAGAATGAGAGCATAGATTCGGATGTATCAGAACCTTCAGAGGTAACTATTTATTTCTAAGGCCTGTTTTGTTTGTAAAGAATTTAAATATTTCTTTCTTTTTTGGTATAAAATATTCACCATTTTCAATGATCAATTATTACATTCTTTCAGCAAGTTACATTGGGTTCATAACATGCTGTATTGGGAAAGCGGGTCTGTTTGATTTCACTGCATGTAAATATTCAAATGTTCTCTTGCAAAGATTTTGTTGATCATTAAACAGATAAAATGTAAAGTGGACTAGGATATTAAGTAAGTTCTTAATTGTTACTGTAAATTGAAATAAATATAGTGGCAAAACTCTCTTTCCATTATTTAACTCAAATAATGAGAGAATGTATCCAGAGTATTCCTTTATCAACACAATTTTGTTCACACTTTTAATAATTTCCCAGTAAAATGAGAGACTGCATACCCTATTAAAAAAGTACTAACATCTGGTAAAGTTATGTTTCATATGTAAGGTATTCGGCGATTGGATCATGTGAATGCTTTCTCCATCCAGATGGTTGCTTTGCCTAACATATTAGCCATATGAAAGATACAAGCCTAGCTGTACTCTGTATTCTAGGTACACGCATCATATTTTTCATTTCTTTGAAATGAATACCATTACCATTTTAGAGATATATGATCTACAGTTTCAACTATTTTCATGCCTTGTCATTTAGATAATGTATTTGAAGCATGAGATGTAGACAATTGGATAATTTAGCTTCCATTTCATTGGTTTAGATATTTATTTTCAACTAAGTTTATGGAACCAGTTATAACTACTGCTTCTTTGTGGTAGAAACAAAATTAATAAGAGTCAAAAGTAAATTTTGCACTGGAAAGGAAACCATCTGAAATGTTTAAATCAAGAGGTTCTTAATGTTCAATTGACAGAACTCACAAGGACCAATATTTCTTTCAACATTTACTTTTGGGACTTAGGATCTTCATGTTTACCATGTCAGTCATCCAATATCTGCCATTGAAACTTCTTCTTTCATGGGTCATCATGTTCCTATCATTTTCTCTGCACCTTAGCTATAGCTTCCTCAAGTTTTGTTAAAATAACTTAATCCACTCTCAAGCCCAGTTCCCTTAAACAGAGACTGTAAACCATGTGATAATGACAGTATGACCTCAAGTGAAGTATCACAAGTTTGGCAGTTGATGTTATAGCCAATTAGGATGAACGGTAGCAATGTTATCAATATTTCAAATTTTGGTGGTTTAATTTGACATGAAAGTAATAAGAACGAATTTGAGAATATAGTTATATTTTGTGACAGAGAAGTATTGGGTTATGAATTCATGTGATGTGGTGACCCGGGGAAGCCAGGAGCAAGTTGCTCCCTTGATTATTAGTGTCATATAACATGATTTAATAATTTATACAGTTACTTACTGGAAGCAACTGTTGTAGTATTGAACATTCACATGGAAGATATAAAAGCTCATTTGGTGGCAAAAGTAAATGACTTAATGTCATGTTTTAAAGGTGATTAGGTGTATCCCTCCATCTGCCTGGTCTCTGGCCTGCACTAACCATTGTAATCACTCTATCTATGCATTTTGCTTGCCTCTTGCAAACTTCCTCCAAAAAAGCATCTTACATCCTTGCCACAGTACAGCAGTGTAGATGTCACCCCAGATGCCATGTTTGATTCAACCATTGAATCATGAATATTCATGACATGTAAGTACTAAATCATATCATTGTGTAGCATGCTTGTATCAATGTTTGTTTTGATTGCGCATTGTATTGTTCACATCACATACTGCACATAAAATGTTACGTTATATGGAATAACTTGTTGATTTTTTTCTAATACCAAGTTATAACATTCAGTTGAACAGGAATAATTACTGCATGATAAAGTGATTGTTTATTCTACATAAATGGATTATGAATGCAGTTGATATGAGCCATCTGCACTCTGTACATACCTCTGTACATACCAATCGTAGAGGCAAGGTATTGTCTTGCAATGGGACGTTTGTGTTCCGGTATGTTGTACAGAGCGCTGTGTGAATACTTTACATCCTAAGTAATCAACAAACTGTAGGCTACATTTAAATAAGAAGATTTATAATATACTGATAGGTGCTTTAATACATGTCCTAAGTTAGGGGTGGGAAGCTGTCCAAATTTAAACTAAATTTCCTGGGAGGAAGGTAAGGAGGGATGGAAGTGCACTTAATGTTGAACAATTATGTGTTGAGTGTTGCATGCGCATGAAGAAACCTATGATAAACTGTTGTTTTATCTGACATTATATCACAACTTTATGAAATTACAAAATATTCAGAAAACAAAGAGTGGTATGTGCTTTCTTGTAGCCATGAAATATTGTAATTGCTTGCATAACTGTTTAGTAATTTGCTGACTGCTTAGATTTGTATTAGCATCAGCATAGACTGCATTGTGTGCTCTAATTGTGCATTAGTATAAATATTGCATGTTACAGAACCATATAGCTTGGATTGCATCACAAGGAATAAAATACTGCTTCAAAAGGAATGTAAAGAAATTTGCAATAAAAATTGCTGCTCTTGTTGCATTCTCCCAAAACTTTTTTTAATTTTTTATTTCCCTAACAAAATTGCATTTTACATTGTTTCATGTGTGAATTTAGTTGCTTATATTCAGCTATTGTGAAATGGAAACTAACACAATAGCTTTTGCTCTGCTTTACTTTTAAATGTTAGCAATATGAATGTTTTTGTCAAAATATGATATTCATAAAAAAGGAGTAAAAATCCTTTCCAGAAAATCTGAATTTGAGAGAGCCAAAAGGTTAGTAACATTAAAGGAAAAGATATTTGATGCGCTTTCAAACATCCATTTGTTTATCCTCCATTTGTAGCAAATTTCCGATACAAACCAGTACGTTTCATAGGCCTAGTTTACAATTTATAGGCTAGAAATGGTATTTTCCTGTGTCTACAAATAAACACTAGTCTGGTGGCCATGTTAGTATGTTCTTTGTCTTGTATCATCTCAATGCTGGATCATCTTAGTTCCTTTTTGAACATTACAGACCAAACTTGATTTATTCATCCTTGGGACATTGTGTAAATAACAGCAAGTGTCTGCACTGAGCTGGAAAACCATTGACAGGGAGCCATAAATATCACACACTGTCTAGGACATTGTTTGAAGTGATACAGAAATTTATTCTTCTTGTTTCATTGAAAACACAAGTGGATTCAAACATTTTGTTTAAGTCGTACCTATTTCCATCACTTGGTTGACGCCTTTGCTTCTGAAATATTCACTATTACTAATCATAGTAGTACTCATTACAAGTGTTTCAGTTTGAGAATACACAATGTTTGATTAATCAGAGTAATGACTCTCCTGTCAGTTCTGTAAACCATTCAAGCTGTATGAATAATTACAATAAGACTCTAATGTCTTCAGTTAGTAGGCATAATGTTAATTGCATTGTGTCTTAACAAATTAAACTGAAAAGACATTTGCACTTAAAGGCATTGAAGACTCGCCCCAACTCGCGTGCCGCCCTCTGAGAAAGTTAACTTTCCTTTTCTTGCAAGTGAAGTTTTCTTCTTGTTGCTACAAAATGCAGACACTTAATGAAACGTGATACCTTGTAATCTTTTATCTAGACCTGAGATGTCCACGCTGCTATGTACACTGTGTTGTGGGTATTGACCGTAACTGCATGTATTGACTGTACACTAGTGTCTAATTACCGACGGTAGCAAGCTGTGTGTGTATTTTCTGGGATCGATGGTGGTGTCTAACACTTCTGTTACACCTCATTCGAAACTAGGACGTTTCTTTGTGACTTTGTCTCCATTGTTCCTACTTCTGGTCTCCTCCTTCGGGTCGAAGGCAATAGGAGGCAACGTAGGGTCTCGTTGACCAATGAGCAAAAGATTCGGTGTTATCAGATCCACATCAGCAACATCCGTAGAGACATATCCTAAAGGCTTTGAGTTAATCAATCCTTCGACTTCAGTAATTACGGTTTGGAGAACTGCTTCTTAAGGAACTCGATCTTTCAGACAGCACCTGAGAGCATTCTTTATGAATTTTATTTCCCTTTCCCAAATACCTTCAAAATGTGGCGCAAGTGGCGGGTTAAACTTAAACTCAACTTGCTGTGTGGCTAATTTTTGCTGCAGTTCTGCATTCATGAAGCATTCCTTCAACTCCTGCTCAGCTCCTTTGAAATTAGTACCACAATCAGAATAAAGCTCTTTAGGAACTCCTCTTTGAGCCACAAGCCTTCTGAATGCCATCAAACATGCATAGATGTCCATGCTTGTGTGACAAGTCCATCCGACTCGATCAACATGTTAGTTCCCTTAATACTTTAGTTAGATTACCTCTACGGTTTCGTCTTTGTTTTATTCAGCTTGTCCATGTTGTAGAAATCTGATACCTTTGGCAGCTTGGTTCACAGAAAATTGAATTGTAGAAAAGTGCATGTTCAAACATCTATGCAAGTAATAATGTAGCATACGCCATTAATAAGTTTGACATGAATTTATTTGTGAACTTTCGCAAACGTCTCCATTCAATTATTTATCATCGCCTGGTTTGCATTTAAACTGGTTAGCAACAAAACAGACCAATTTCCGTGACCAGGTGGAGAGAAAGGTTCTCACACTGGCCTTCCCGCGGCGGTTAGCAACTCAAAATTGGTGGCGCTGTACATAAACCCAAGATTGAAAGAATCTTACAGTTGGGTCATTTCTACTTTCATTTTATACATCCAAACAATACATATGAAGAAACTTGTTTAGCAACCCTAGAGTATTCATAAGCACATTTCATTTGAAGATACCGGTTTGTGGGCAGCTAGAGGTTCTCAGATATTCCTTAGCACTTTGTTGTCATTGTAAAGTGTATGATGTTGCAATATTTATGTAGATACACCACCCTCATTCGCTTCAAGGATCTGGCTTATTTAAATATCTAACTCTTCACAAGATTTAATTTCTCGACCACAGTGGAAATTCATTTGACTTTCAAATCAATTTTGCTCCAGGGAATTAGAATGTGAGGTTTGTTATATAAATAATTCATGTTCAGAAATTTCAATGAACTAAAAATAACAAATACAGGGATCAAAGTCATTAAGGGTGTTAAAGCTAAAAGGTAAACTTTCAATAATGAAGGACTAATTACATGTCTTGTTGTGACATTTCTTTCTATTTTTTTCTTCCCTCTGAATTTTTTTTTTTTTTTCTGGTCTGATTGGATAAGTATATAGTTTAATATAGTACCAGTACCTCAATGTCATTACCTACTGTCAGCATGTAATACATTTTGGTTTTTCTTATTTCTATCCCCAGAAATACAGGAGTACATTCATTTTGGTGGTTGACCCCGAAGGCTGGAAGGAACCCGCTAGTGTGGAAGCCAATTTTAGAAAACAGGACGAGTAACTTTACAAAAGGGAAACTTTCATGAAATGCAATAGATATTTTTCTATTCTTGTCCTTTTCTCTCTCTGTGTCCTTCGAACTGAATAATTTGTTTGTATTCCATCGACCACTCTATTGGTACTATCTAACTGTGTTGTTGAAGCAACCTATCGAGTTGGATAAATGTTTCAATGCTTTCAATCCTTCGCTAATATCCCATGACATTGTAGATTATTACCGTCAAAAATCCAGTTTCCCTCCCAACATTTGAAGTTAAGGAGGAAACCGGGAAAAGGATGTTTTAATTGTTACATTGACAATTGAAAATACTTTCCCTCCTCCTTTTCTTCCAAAGAGAAATGGATACCAGAAAGGATATTCTGTTGTTAAAATTAATGTAAATTCTTTTATATTCTGAAGAAGGCTGAGAAAAGTGTGACTCATATTATTTTATGGGTGTGTTGCCAGATACATTATCCTCAAGAAAATTCTTCCAATATATTATTCTAGAAAAACCATCTTTATTATTAAAATGGACATTTATTAACATCTTCTTGTAATGTGCCAAATCTCACTTACCTCTGAGTGGATCTACCTGATGACACATTACAGATAGAAAAGCATATTTTCAGTGATATCCATTTTTTTTGCAATTTTTCTTTAGAAGGTACAACACACAAAATGTACAATTTACGAATATTTTCATAAACAAAATGTTAAACGTACATGTCAGATAAATATTTATTACATATCAATAATTGTTATATCACTTTAAATTCTGAAGTTTGATAGCAAAAGCTAAATTTAAAAAAAAAAATTATTTTCTTTATTTTGTTTTTGTTTGGAGATCAAGACCTAACGAAATAAACATGATTTAGTTCATACCTTCAGTTCCTATTAGATACATGTTAAGATTCTGCGGTGTTGGTAAAACACATTTAAAGAGCCATGGTTATTCACTTGAATTAATTTTCGTTGCTTATCTCGCCTCAGTCCTATATAAGTGGTAAGTAAGTGTTGGACAATGAACTACAAACAAATTTGTTATCTTTCTCAAATAGAGGGCGCTTTACTCATAAGTTTATTCTATATATAAGAGAAGTGTATGTATTAATTTGTCCGTTTGCATGAAACAAGTTTCATAACATTTTTATACAACTTGACTTGTTGATAAGGTCATGTGAACACATGTACTTTTAGTCTGTGCATTAGGTTAATTTGTGTCAATATCTAAATGGACATTCAATAGGAATGGCCGTTGTTTACCTATAACTTAAGAATGCAACTTTGGGAATATTTATGAATTTGTCAGGTGGGTACATTTGATTCAACAATTTAGTATGTACAAATATGTGTATAAGGTATGTCTTATATAACCTTACTATAATCCTATCCATGGTGTAACATTCTTTGGTATACGCATGCTTTTTTTCCATTTCTATTGTTGTATTTTTCTTTCTTTTGGTTGAAGTTAGAGATGGTTAAGAGGCCATTAAATTTGCTAACATAATCAATCAATCATGAGCCACTTTACATCTGTCACAGATATAGACATTATATTCAAAGGTGTTTTCTGCTCAAATTTATGTATTGTCCATTGAGTGTCTAGGCTGAACAAGGTCTTGATATTGATGGTCTGTCTGCAATTGTGTTAAATAGTTACGTCTAGCCGAGCTCCCAGTAAGAAAATTTGTGAGGTCTTATAAAGAAGTAAGTTTTTGTCCGAATTCAACATGCTCTGTTGGTTTCCTGTTATAGGTCTTACTGCTTGCGAGGACGTGGAGATAGTCAGGGCTTTTTGTTAGCGAAAGCTGATTGTGAACTCTAGCTTCTTGTTAGGCTTGGAATTTGGTCAGGTCCTTACTGAATGATGGTTTGTTGATTGTGAGGGCTGGCAGAAAGTGGTGAAATTCATCCAAAAAAGGCTAATGGTGAGGTCTAGTTGTGAGGTATGGTGGCTGATCAAATGATGAAATTTGTTTTCTTTTAAGATGGGAAAATAACCTAGAAATTATAAGACTGACTGGCAAGGAAAAGCATCATAACAGACCAAGACGGCGCAGAAGAAAGACTCACAGTTAGGAGCCAAGTTACCTTGGACATGCTCTTGTATACTGGGCTAGACTACAGGCAGCATGCTATTAAAAGGGTCTGATTGAGGAATGCTTCTCTTGTAAATACAATCATTCACTTTAATTGTCTCTTAAGAGGATGCTCTTGAGGTTGAAACCGCAAAAGAGCCCAAATGCTTGATTTATCCTATCCAATAGCCTGTTGTATTATCAGGATTTTTTGTTTGTTTGCTCTTAAAAAGCAGCTTAAAGAAGTCTCACAGGACTTTTGAGAAAAGGATCTATCAGAAAAATATCTCGAAAGACTAAAAAGAATTTTTGAAAACTGCCTAACAACCTGACCATGAAAATAATTATTATGTCAGACCCTATAGAACACGTTGGCTTAATGACAGTTGCTGTAGGTCTAAAAGTTATTTATTTACAAAAAATTATTAATAAAAAATACAAAGAAAGAGAATTGAAGAAATAAGGCTGGCAGTTCTCCT
>KN884831.1:21562-33831 GCA_000934455.1 Apostichopus parvimensis
GTCTTGTTTTTAGCTAAGCTGAAGGCTTTCAGCTGAGATATTGTGATTCTAAGAAAATTTTGTTCCTTTTTTTGCACCGTGTTTGATTGCCTACCATTTTTAATGGGATTCGGGCTGAAATTTCGTAAGTGGTTTGTGTGAGGTAAGTTTTCATACATGCGATGATATTTTATAAATTTGCTCTCCTGCCTCTCCTCACAACTCTTCAAAGTTCTTCTGTGCAAATGTTTTGTTTATCCTATGTGATAAATCAATTTTTGTGAGGCATCCCCCCCCCCCAGCCCACCCCATCTCCCCCAACATATTAGTATTCCATGATTTGGTCAGCTGGTATTTTGCATGATATTACAGTGTGTTCACTATTTCATAATGTAATCTATGTGTGATCTATACTCTCTTCTAGTTAACCATTTTTTTGATATTCAATAACTTTGTAATCACTAGTATACAATATTAATCAAATAATTGTGCAATAACTGATAATATATATTTCAGTGGTTTGTGTTCAAACCACAGCTACTGGAATGTAACGTCCAGTGTAAAGAGCAATATGAAAGGAAAAAAGTGTTTGAGTCCATCTCCAGGGAATTTAAAGTTTCCATAATTACTAACCCCTTATAATTCTTAGCCTTAGTATATTTCCAGTGGAATAGAAGAAAAAGTATTACTTTTAACCATAATTGAAAGTTTTGAGACTAATACGCATGTTTTCATACTAACAGAAAGTAACATATTATTTCTGTATTCATCACTGTATTGATCAGTATGTTAAGTATTTTAATATTATTAGATATACAGTGTGTTGTTCAAGAATTTAGCTGTAGACATTGACTAGGTAGTTACTATAGATGTTCTGTGATACCACTGTTGCTATAGCAACAAGTTTTGTCTCTTGTCAAAAGAACAACTTGAAAAGTATTATTTATCCATTCAAATATTAAACTGTCAGACTGTATAGTTTATTAAAGGTGTCATTATCTTCCAGGTTTAATTCTTAATGTGTGTGTGTGTGTGTGTGTGTAAAATACACATACATGTAGCTGTTGTTAGATGATGGACAGATTCCTATCAAGGAAAATTCCATTGTGACCCTAACTACAGACTGCAATGGTCATCTCAAACATCTATTTTCAAATCTTATAAGGTCAATATTTCCAAGGATTTTTTTCTTGTTTGTTTTTAAATCTTTTATGGTGCTAAGGGTGATGTGATAACTTTGGGGTTATTTGGGAGATTTTTTTTAAATTGTTTGTGTTTTTTAAAGTGTAAGATACTAGTAAAGCGCCCTCTATTTGGCTTCTTTTATCTTCTGCTACTGTTTCTCTTTAGTAAATGCATATGTTGATATATAGTTACTCGTGCTTCTTCTTCTGATTTTAGCTCAGTCTACAATTTTATTTTATCTACTCAGTTAGCAAAGCTGGATTGATGCTTACGATATACTGCCAAAAAGATGCAATTCAAAGGCACAAGTTGCCATGGCAAAAAAAGTTAGTTCAGAAAACCTATAAAGTTGTTGGTGGAGGTGAGCCATTACAGATGATAAAATTGATTAAATTGGGGTGTATTTTAACTGGGATTATAAATGAATTACTAATGTGATAACATTTGTGAAACTATGGTGATCAGCTCACAGGTTTCGTAAAAAGAAAAAATATAGGAAGACCATTATGTGTTATTTCATTTGTCTTTAAAGAAGAGATTGGTAGTCACCTTGTAGCAGAAGCTTGTGTGGGTGGGGATGTGACATGTGGGTGGGGATGTGGGTGGGGATGTGACATAAAGGTTGCATCAAGGTGAGAGCAGACAAAGATGGATCAATCTCCAAAATAACAGTTCTGTGCACAGGACAATAATGGCCCCTTCACATGCCAACTCTATTCTAGAGAGAAAAATCTTCTACCAGCTGGTTGCAAAGTTTAGTTTATAGCTTTATAAAGGTGTACTTTATTTAGGCTTCAAATGTATTTATGCTCTTTAACTATTCCGCCATTAATATACTCATGGAATAAATTCTCCTTTATGAATGAAATTGCATTAAAAAGGTTCTCAGTTTAGTATTGACTATGTGTGTGATATTTCCATTATGTTGCCTTTGTTGACTTCAATCACTGGGAACGGTGGCTGGCATTTGTATGCTGACTCAATTTAACTGACAAGATCAAACCAGAAAGTTCTCCAATGACGTTTTAAAAACTGACAGTTGCCAATTTAATTTGACAAATGTCAATTTCTTTCACATCATGACAGTTTCTTCCAATCAAGAGCGTTATGGATTGACATGTGACAAATTCCTCCAATGAGATTTACAAGAAACTGACAGGTGACAATTTAATTTGACATTGTGCCAATATAATTTGGCATAAACCGGTTTCTTCCAATTAGAACTTGATTATCTGAATGAGCCAATGGAAACACGAGAAATTACCATATATGGGGAAATCGTCAGATGCCGATTTCTAGTACATATTACGATTTTGTCCAACATGAGAAACTGACATATGCCAATTGACTTCGATATGTGTCGATTTCAGGACTTTTGACACTCTAGGCGCACCATAGACGTGAACCGGATTCAAGTTGATATTGCTTCTCGCTTAACAGTAACACAAAACAGTACATTCGTAACATTGTTTCAATACATGTTTAATTGTTTTGCAGATATGTACAAAATATTGAGTTGCTTACCCCGTGTAAAACAGAAACATGTCTACCAAACAAGCATAAAAAAGGATAACACATAAATCCTGCAGTTTCCCTCCGACTCTTGTCGTCGGCCCTATAGTTTAACTCCATAAATCTCGTTTTTAGCTAAGCTGAAAGCTGAGATATAGCGATTCTGAGAAAATTCTGTCACTTATTGCCACCGTGTTTGATTGCCTACCAATTTTTAATGGGATTTGGCCGAAATTTCTTCAGTGGTTTGTGTGAGGTAAGTTTTCATACATGCGATGATATTTTATAAATTTGAAGGTCACTTGACGTCACCAGAGATCATTTTTTGAAAACATAAAATATGCGACCTTTATGTGCGTTTGTCCAAATTTGTTGCAATGTTGTGGATAGGCCTATTACATTTGTTTGGCCTACAACAAGGCTATCTAAACGCTTCAGTTGTGATGAAATGTAGGTTCCATCTTTAATTTCCCCATCATTTTCGGAAATGACTCCACTCGTGGGAGACTTGATCAAGTCAAATATTTAATATCCTATCTAGTTCGATGTCAATCTCTGTAAAAGGAGTCAAAGGACTACTTGGTAGTTCTGCAATTTGAACTTTTCAACAGTTATATATGTTTTAATACGACATGTGAGAATGACCTAAATTGTTGGAGCCGGTTCCGATTTCTGCTTGTTAACGTTTCTCTGTGGTACGTCGATTGTAAACAAGTTGCAGGTTGTTCTATTATTTTATGGGTGCAATTTTCATGAGCAATTTTGGGTCCGCACAATTCAAACGTAATATCCACATTTTCGCAGATTTAGCAGAGGAACACTATTTTTATGTTTCCATTATGCATGAAAGAAAGCTATACCAAGTGCATATACTGCTGGCCTATTCCAATGGGCATAGTTTATCCCTAGTAATAACCACTGGCGGATCCAGGGCCTTTGTTTGGGAGGGGCCAAAGTGGCATTATAGTGATATGGGGGAGGGGTCTAAGGGGAGGGTGCCCCCTCCCCATTGGAAAATTTTCTATTGCTGAATGCCCTCAGATGCAATTTGGTGCGACAAAAGTGTACAATGGTGATGTTAATTTACTTCTAAAAAAAATGTTTCCCAGGTGTAATTTTCTAAAATATTTATAAAACAAAGTTGGGATCATCTTTCTCAAGAAATTTTATTTCTCATAGGTTATAAATCAGGGGCGGATGCAGGATTTGTGACAGGGGGGGTCTGACTGGTCCAGCCGCTCCTGAACGTAAGACTATCTAAGCGGAGCGCCACCATCGGTTGGCGCGGAGCGTACCAGAAAATTTTTGGCTTTACAAACCCCCCAGATGGCCGGAAACGACACTTCCCGCATATTCTAAGTTGCATGTACCTAGCCTGAAAATATGGATCTCATGTCTGCAATTTCTCAATTGATGAGAAAAAAACAATCTATGAAATATGGTAATACGTATCAGATGAGTTGAGATGGTCTGAAAATTGAGATTTTTAGGCATTTTTGGCACGTGTAGCACGCGTGCACACTATAGTTCATTTGACGGAAAAGACACACCTGGCTGACTTGTAAGACGTCCTACATGTTTAAAATTGGCGTTTAATTTAATTATTTTTTTCTCTCTCTCTTTTTTTCTCTCTTTTTTTCTCTCTTTTTTTCTCTCTTTTTTTTCTCTTTTTTTCTCTTTTTTTTGGCCAAGAGCAGGGGGGGTCCGGACCCCCCCCGGATCCGCGCCTGATAAATTTCTTACAACCAGCCTGTAACTGCAAAATGGTGATAAACTGTAAATCCTCATGCTCATACATTTAATTTGAAACCAGAAAACGAAAAGGTTTAGACTAGTCTACCACTGCTATTCCTCTCGATTTTTTTAATTTCCGATCATATGATTTAGCGGATGTTCGGAAACACTTTTTTGGCTCACCTTTGGGGGGGGGGGATGGCCCCCCTTGGCCCCCCCCTTGGATCCGCCAGTGGTAATAACTACAACGATCCCGGATTGCATAAAATAAGTTCGTGACAGTGTTTCCTTTTAGAAGGTAATTTCCCGGAATACGATAATATCGGGAAAATTTTCGGGGACTAATACTAAGGGACGGTTTGTATACACCGTACAGTAATCAGGGCTAATAGCAGTTGAAATCAGTCGATTTCGGGAATTAGTCACCGGATTTCAGGATATGCATCGGCGCAATTCAGGGAAATACATTTCTGAAATATGGAAACACTGGTTATTGATCAAGCCATGCCATGGTCATGTGTCGCACATGCGTTACTCCCTTGTCAAACAATGACTGGTCATTGAATCAGCGTGGTGACGCCATGGTCAAGTACAGTGCAGTGCTATATTAAAACAAATTTCTCAAATACAGTCTGTGGTGGGCAACATTCGGCCCGCGGGCCATATACGGCCCCGCCAGTGATTTTTTTTGCGGCCCGTGAGATGTCTCAAGCAAAAAGATAAAAAATCAATCTATTTGATATCATCACAAGAAACGAGCTAGCTGCTTAGAATTTATCGGCACTAATGATGCTGTCAGGTAGGCCTAATATTCCCATTAATTATCAACTGTACTGTATTGACATTATGTTTTTGTGACGACAGATTAAGTACACAACAGAATTGCTTGAAAGTCCTCGGAAGCAAAGATTTGAAATCAACAGCAGGTTGTTGGTTAGGTGCGGCCCAGTCAATTTTCCACTCCTTACATCTGGCCCATACATTCAAAAAGGTTGCCCACCCCTGCAGAAGAAGCTTAGCTGAGCTTCTACATCGTTGCTGCTCATGTTTATGTCCAGTTTATGTCCATTTATAATGCTATATGTTACGTTATGATGCATGAAGTAGATTTAACACCCCGTTTTCTTTGGCTGTTGGTCATAGGTGCTATTTGCTGGGTTTGTGCCTCTTTCTGTGTAAAAAGAAAGTGAAAATAAGAAATGAAGCATTGATTGGCAGAAAAATCCAGCTATAGAAACACAATAGAAACACAATAGAACACAATAGAAACACAAAAGAAACACAATGCATTGTATGTGGGACCAGAAACAAAGTGTCACGTTTGTTATACAGCAAGGCTGAATTTACTACAAACTAATAAAGATACATCAAACTGCCAAATTTGCATCGAAAATTGTCATGTATGAATTATTGATTTATAGAATTGCCTGGTTAGTGCGATTTCCGGTTAACAAATATGGTACGACGATATATGAATCACGGCACTTTGGCGGAAATTTAACAAACCTGCACCGAAATCACTTACCTTGGTCAATAATTTACAGCACAGAGGAAAAACCATCATTGTGACTGTCATGTTAAAGAAAGGCTATTTCGTTTTTACCATTTCCACGTTTAACCAAAATTTACCGGCCATAAACACACGTTTTTAAGGAGACACGAAACCAGTCATCATCATTGGTATCTATATATTGTTAAGAAAAATCTTCTACCGTTTAGGAAGATATCATTAGTTTAATTTTTATTCACCCCAGGTCATGACTTGAGCAAGTCTAAAGATGATATCATCGAGTCTCAATTTTTATATGTTTTAATTTTTAAATTTATTTTAATGTGTATTTGATTTAATGGAAATAAGTCTTACAAATGCCAAACATGCAATATTGAGGCTTATATAACGTGACCTAATGATGGTATCGCTTTTAGTTTCAAAGCTATTAACACTCTACCTTAATATAAAACCAAAGAAAAGGTAAAAGCAACAGGTTTCAGATCCTACAGCTAGTGGCACTATGACATCATATAGATATATAAATGATTACTTTTCAACTGGGATTTTCCCAAACGGAGCAAGATTTGAATTATCTATTTGGGGTATTGTTCTTCACAAAGGTCTGTGTTACCCTCTTGATCTTTATTGTATCTCCGGTGTACGAGCGGGTGGCGCTCTTTACAAACCACTTTATGAACAATCTGTCTGTCATAGAAGCTAATGATGAAGGCTAGGTGTGTGTCTCCTTCGATATCTAAGTTTATATGAAAACATTTGTATGCCAAGTACACATACATATGTGAAGAAATCTTTGCACGTAAGACCTACAATATAAAAGATATAGCCCTATACACTTGAAATTAAAGAAAGGGTTGATCACTTAACCTCAAATTCCTTCTCAGCGTCCACGTCATCCATGACTATCTCGTTGTTAACAGGATTAGATGTCTAAGAAATAAGAAATATTGCGAATTGGTACGAAATATAGAAAAAATTCATAGTATTCCACAGGGGCGTAACGAGGAATTTGCCAAGGGAGGGGCGAAGTCTGTAGGCAAATTATCTAAGCGTAGCGCCACCATAAGTTGGCGCGAAGCGTTCAAGAAAATTTTGACCGAAAATGCCTCCCAGACCGCTGGAAATGGCACTTCCCAGCCTCCCAGGCCTTGTAAGTTGATTCTAAGCATTTTTTATTTGAAATTACTAGCGATATCATAAGAAAAATAAAAAATAAATGCTCACGGGGGCGGTCGCCCCTCGCCCCCCCCCCCCCCCCCTTGGCTACGCGCCTGGTGTTCCATCGTCCTTTTAAAAAGAAACATTTTAGAACCCAAACGCAAAATTTTTTAATGGTATGAATGTATTTTATTGCCAAGAAATTAAGTACAGGCAACTTTTACTAAAAGCATCCGTTCGTGTTTGGTCAAGCGGTTAACCAATTAGCGGGTATTAATCAGAATAGATAGATCGCAATTTGTCAAGTTAGAGATATTCTCCCATGTCTGTTTTCACAAAATGAACGGTTTAGTGAGTGGGAGTTATGCTATAGGAGTGGGGATTATTCTACATGAAAATCAACCCCACAAAGATGTTCAAACAATCCTTTGAATTTTTAAATTTGAATACAGGCTATTCATTGATTACGTAACTGTTGACTAGTTCCTCTATTACAGTGCCACCAGCATCACCTAATGTTTACGGTATGCATCCGGTCATTCCAAGAAAGGCTTGCATATTTTGGTTATAGTTTCATCTTGATATATCAAGGGACTTTCCGAAAGGAAACGTTCATCGGTTGGACGTTTCCGTTGAAGTTGGAAAGAATTGCCCGACTGGTCTTCATGGCAAGACAATTTCAAGTCTGATGACTCATACGCAGTTTGCATCCGGGGGCAACGTATTGGTCCGCAATATTTGGCGATACAGGTATAATAACTTTACTGTAAAGTTAGTCACTTTGCCTTCGTTTGTTAAAACGAATACATAAACCCCATATACCCCAACTCAAATTACAATTAAAATTACATAGATTTTTTTTTTGAGAAAACGTGACCAAGTAACTTAAACGTTCTATATACACAGGCCAACATATTTTGGAATTTGGACAGTACACTGGCGCCACCCTGCAGGGGGTTGAAGAGGGGTTAATCCCCGAGCCTAAGAAAACCCCGAAGTTCACAGCACATTGCGTTTAAAAAAGCGTTAGTTTCAGTATATCATTAAGAAGATTCATTGTGCGAATGCCGTATCACATATGCTTGTATATACTTTGCTTGTTTAAACGGGGCCCCATCTAATGCTTGGCCCCGGGTGCCCAGGTTAATCGTTACGTCGCTGGCCATGTAGTATAAATTAATAGCGTTATATTTGAGTAAAATCATAGACATTATATATACGTCACTACTGCAGTGTTTTAAGTCGTCTCAGTCACAACCAGTCATTTTCCTTACGCGTACTTTTTAGCATACTTTCACCACTCTGACCACACTGTTCAGTAGGCTATATATATTACCGCTATATATATATAGGCCGAACGGGATACACTAGTGTCAGTGGTTTATCCTAGCTTAATACTGATTCCCATTACACGCTGACATTACACTGACAACGCTAACAAAAAGTAAGTGAGAAAGTATAGTGTCAGTTTGGGCCTAATAAAGCTCTTTCATGTTTGAAATAATTTACCTGAAGTAAGCGGCATTATATTGTACGCTGATAGATCGTTGTTTTATAATGGTAATTAAGTGACTTGGTCATTCACTAATTTTACTTGTTCTAATAGCAGAAAAGAATGTGAGAAGGGGAATTCCTAAATGCAATTGTGCGTATATTTAGCGTTCCCCGGCCGTGAATTATTGCACCCCCCCCCCCCCTCCCCCAATAAGCTGATCACCAGATAGTCGCATGGCTTTATTATTAATGATGGGAATTGGTTGAACTATGTGAGTGAGTTGTAAGGGTGTTCCTCCGCTGAACTTGTTTATACTGTGAAACTACAACTATAGCTGTTTCTCAAACAGCCTGTTAACTTCTGAAACATACATGTAATGGCCCTGATATTGTTTTGTTGAACGTAGCATGTATATCACAAAACATCAAACGCTGCATAACCAGAAAACCTCCCATATATTTTGATTATGCAGTACGTAGAACTCACATTCCATTCAATCACTATCATTACCACTGCTTAAACGACATTAATATGTCTGTCTGTCGATTTGTCTCTTGGTGCAACGCTGTTCATTATTAAACAGTACTTACGCCGTTTGGTTGTGTGGCTGGTTCCGTGTCGGTATTTTCTTCCATATTAATCATTCCACCATCTTGTTTCATCTTTATGAGTTGTACAATCTCCGGCTGGCCCATCCTCTCAGCGTAGGTCATCGCTGTATCTTCTATGTCGTCTTCCCACTAGTCAAGGAAAAAAATTAAATAAAGTTACCTGAAATTAGCCCCGTATATTGCCCCGTATGTTGCCTCTAATTACAATGTTTAAGGTGACTATAGACGTTCCCGATTTGTGGGGATAGCCCCTGGATTTAATTTGCCGTCCCCGGGTGAAGATAGTCCCCGGAAATGTATCCGGATTGTATGCACTGTCCCCAGAAGATCACAGAAGAAGGTCAATTTTACTTCGTTAGTAGAAACAGCTTGAACTTCAGCTTTGATTGTTTACAACTAGCCTATATAAACGTAAATGCAACCCAGATCATTAAATATATTCATAGCCTGTAATTCACACGGAAAACACCTTTTTGCACTTTGCATGTTTTTTTACACTGGATTTTTATCTTGGACACATCTCTTGTTTGTCTTCGAGATGTTCTAAACTGAGGCATTTAACCATTATCATTGAAACATATAACCGACCAAACTCCGATAGGCCAGGTTCAAAATGCCATCTCTCCTTTTAAACGTACAGCGTGCAATTAAATAACTCTCGCAGTTACCATGGGGGTAGGGGTGGGGTCAACATCAACATCATGTCCTCGAATTTTCTGAAGAAAATATGGTTCATTAAATTACATCCCCTGAGATAAACTTCACTTGGACCAAACTGGCAAGTGTAACATCATAACGGTCAAACATATATTGTTTATGAAAAGCAGGGCAACAAGGGATCATCTTTCGACCCCTCTTCCCGTCCTTCTCCACACCACTTTACCCCTTCTTCCCCCTTCCCCTTCCCTTCCACCTCAAATCCGGAAACTGCATATGTGTAAGACGGACGGTAGCTTAAAATTAACGCAAGCAAAGATGTAACTATTATACTATCGGTTTTAGCTTCTTATTTCCCCCACCCCTCTCCGTTTGAATATCTTTCCAAGCAGTTACCCCTCACTCGTTTCTACAATTCATAGCTACATTGAACGAATTACGATTCGCCTACCTTGACAACGTAATGCAGATTAATGTTGTTCTCAATCAATACTTTAGCAATGCCAATGTGTCCTTCGGTCATAGCCAAAAATAATAGATTCATTGTTGACTTTTCATCCTGTGAAAAGAAAAATCCAGATAAGTTAGTCGCGCATGTGTCAATATTTGCCCTATTAAGGATGATTTTGACAGATTTCCGTCTCGATTTGCCACAGTCCAACAAAATAAATAATTATGTGCAATGTCTACAACGTCTCAAACTAAACTTTATGTTTAAAGTTGTAACTTAATACTATTTGTATTCAGCCGTGCTTTAACATTGCTTGAAGAGAGGGGCGCAAACACCATCTG
The DNA here is from genome assembly GCA_000934455.1 of Apostichopus parvimensis. NCBI lineage: Eukaryota > Metazoa > Echinodermata > Holothuroidea > Aspidochirotida > Stichopodidae > Apostichopus > Apostichopus parvimensis. The sequence goes on from KN884831.1 coordinate 32,196, forward strand.
TGTCCTGGAAGGGGGTGGGGTGGGGGCTAATATTTTATGTCGTCGAGGGGATGGGTCTACAGGAAGGGGATTTCCCCTTTGGGAAATTTTGGTAACATGGAGCGTGCTTGGATGCAAAATGGTGATATAGTTTGCATCTTTTGAAACAATGCATGTTGAAGAATGTTAGGTTTTAGCGGACATACATCTTATATATTCATGACCTACGTTAGGATTGTTTTGGTAATATTCTGTCCGCAGGTGGGGAGGGGAGGGGAGGGGATAGGAGGGGTGGTCTAAGTCCACCATGTTATTGTTCTGAGGACAGAAGTATAAACGTGGCTGCGCCCTTGAATGTTATTCAGTACCTCTCAATGTAACTAACAGATCTCTGTGGTCATCACCATTTGGGTCTTCCTAGTATAAGTGATTTATTAACAGCCTACTCCAATACAGATAAATCTGTGTCCCACAACTTAATGCTTTAGAATAACTCAATTGGAAACCATTCAAGTTTTCGTTTACTTGTATCAGTCCTGCAAATGGACTAAATGACATATTATGAATGCGATTGTCTTTACAATTGTGTGTACGACTACCATATAGCCTTGTGGCAATTTAAACTATAAACATGTAACTTATGACCTTTAAGGATTTCACGTTTCTACGTTATATATAGGCCCTAATTATGACCGATTCTGAATACATTTTACTAAGTTATTGATGATCCACGGCAATCCTATAATTCCCAGTGAAAGGCTGGCTGCCAACTCTCAGAACGTAAAAGTGAAATTTGTACTGATAATCTGTGTACCTTTATGCAGTATTCAAAACACTCGACAGTTCGAGAAGTATGTTTCTATAGCAACCTTGATCATAATCCCGAACTACATATCATCACATGCATGTATTCTGTACGCAAATGAATTTTCTCAGTCCTTCGTAGCTCAAACACGTGATTCTTATATTCCCATTATAGAGTTGCTTTCAAATGAATGATAGCAGGTATCAGAAGAAAACCTGTTGAATATTCAAATCCGACCAAGTCTCTCATATACAGCATGTAAACTCCCTATGAAGAATAAGTTGAGGAATGTTTGTGATATCGTTCGGCTAGCTTGTGAATTTTTTTTCGAAAGTCTATCGGAATCTTCTCGAAAAGTGTTTAATTTATCGTTTGGTTAGCTTGTATGTTACATTGCCTTCTTTATTTGCCTTCATGTTTTATTGCCTTGCGAGCACTGTACTTTCCTTTTAAGGATTGCATAAAGTTATTCCTACTTTTTTCTCTCGAAATTTGTCTACTGTGACAGAAACGAATAGAAAACCATGACGTAGGTTCATAGCTAGCCGATACGTAATACTTCAATACAACGCAGTGATCCATGTTACGCATTTGGAACCGTTATTGTTAGTGTAAACTGCAAAAAAAGCAATTTCATAAAGTAGTGTAAGTCGACGTACTGTTATCACCAGATTTACGTGGGCACCCTCCGTCAGAGATGACGTCACACCAACTACGTCACCAGACTTAACACTGTCCTGGAGGCGCTGAAAAGTGTAAAAGAACAACAAATACACGGATTATCGTTACCGCAGGTTGAATTCCTGGAATTTTGTTTACGTTGTGACAAACATCCCACTATATATATAAATA
>KN884831.1:37176-50592 GCA_000934455.1 Apostichopus parvimensis
TGATATGTTTACGTTGTGTCAAGAACATTTATTCATCCAAGGATACTATTTTGTTCACATGCAATTAAAAAAATGTGTTTTGCGATGGAAAGTTAGCATTAAAGGATCGTTCCAGAGATTTAGCATATCTTAAAGATGAATGTCATGGAATATATCTATAAACATTCTATAACTCATTTTTTTTTTTTTTTTTAAAACTCTGACATATCAAGATTAATATTCTGTCTAAAAGTCATCTTGATCATTTACCCCTTTTCCATTGATGGGAGGAATTTGGGGACAACTCATGGTAGGCGTACATGCACCGATACGGTACTGTGTAACAATGATCATATATAATCCAGTCAATTCCCTTACTGAAGCCATACGTGACTGATGAGTTAAACATGCCCGTTCAAGCACCCTTTGCCGTCCCCTTGCCGTCCCCTTGCCGTCCCCTTGCCGTCCCCTTCCCTTTCCTGTCCCCTTCCCGTCCCCTTCCCGTGACCTTCCCGTGCCCTTCCCGTGACCTTCATGTCCCATTCCTGTCCCCTCCCGCCCCTTCCCGTCCCCTTCCCCTTCCCGTCCCCTTCCCGTCCCGTCCCCTTACCACCCCTTTCCACTCTCTCTCCTCACATCTTTAATATTTTTCGAAACTAAGCTAGCTATACATAAAGATATATAAAGATATGGTAATCAGATAACAATCGAATCCGTTTTACTGAGATGGAAGTTGTGTAATAAGAGACAGAGTCCACGCGGTACTGTGTACACACTTAGATGAAGATGGAATATTGAAAACCTTTCTGGTTGTTTGAATTGTTAATGCATCTGTGAGCTAAATTGGCTTTCAAAGGCAATCAATCGTAATTTGTCAAATCATTGTTCAACTTGAAGAGGAAGCTTGACTCAAATGAACTGTTTTAATTTTGACAGAAATATTTTGTGCACGTTGTCACACCAATATTCACTCTATTAATACAGACCCACATATCAAATATTGTAGTTCTCGATATTTCAACATGAAATAATGTAACAATCATATCAAATTTTCAACACTGTTCGGAGAATATTTTCGTATGATGTGATACACACAAACAAAATATGAGAAGCAGAATCTCTTCGAGAACACACAATAGCTCGGGCTTTTTGTTTTAATGAAATAATGTAACGTACAAACCTTTATAGCATCACATCAGTATTCGCAAAGAAAAATATTTTAAGAAAATAACAATCTCATTAAAGGAAAGAAAACTCCGAATTTTACAATTCAGCCTTTCAGCTTTAAGAACCTATACGTTAATAACATATCACTGACACATATCGAAGAATTTAGACGAATGAACTGTTTGACATAATGTTTTAAGACTTATTCCTGCAGGTGAACGGTTAATGATCTTTTAATTTACACAAAAAAAAACATTTAGAAAATCTGAATTTCTTGATATGTATTACCGTCTGCAACTTACCTCTCGTAGGCTCTGTCTCACACTCCATTCCTCCATCTTTGCTGTTAATTTATTCACTTTTAATTTCCTTTCTTTGCTTGGCTCAAGAATGCTGTAGAAATTAAAAGATAGCTCTTTTTTTGTCTCCAGTAAGAACACAAAACGTGACTCCAAAGCACTATTGTCAAATTTATACTAAGTGCATTGTGGACGTGGCTGCGAGCATTATTGTTTTGTCATTGCTATATATGCTGGCTCGGTTGTATACGATAAAGCTCTGAGTTAAATTGAATACAAACAATATGTAAGACGGTGGAATGCATAACGTGTAAATTGAAGACACGATGTAGTAAATTTTTAATGACGTAGGAATGTGAAGCTATATCGAGAAATTAGTAGCAATTATCACATGCATGCATGGAGAGCATTCCTGAGCAAGTTAAAGGTTTCTTAACTTGTCTTATATTCTAAACGCATCTTTGGATTGAAGCGCAGACATACCTGCTAACAATGCGAACGATTATTTCAAGTGATTACATACGTTATATGGTATATCAATCTTAAAAAGTTGCGAATTCATATCTTGACTGCAGGTTACAATATTTGCAATATTGAATAATTCTGCAAATTTCTTTCTATTACATGATAAAACAAAACATTAACGGTTCTACGGAACAAGGCGTCATAAATAATTTAGATGTATAGGCCTATCTAGTAGGCCTATATTATAGTGTGCAAAGCATCCGGGATCCGGCGGTGACGTCAGACACATATTACGTCAAATATTCAAGATTTTTCATCTACACTCGTTCTCTGGTCCATATGTAAGTGCTAACAATATTGTACAGATCTATACTCTCAAGTTATCTTTCAAACTCTGGATGGATTGTATTTTCCTTACAATGCGCAAGCGCATCAAATATGGACGATGTGCGTTTTCAATAATTATCGGCTATGAAGGTTAGATTAATTTACTCTTTTTACTCCGGACCCGACTGAACCCTATTATATGCATTAAACTGTATTGCCAAGATAGTTATTAATGGCTTTTCTAATTAGATTGTCTTTTTTTTAATGAATAGCAATTAGTCTTACCCTTGAGACAGCAATCAATTGCTATATCAATATTTAATATTTATATGATTGCATCGAGTTAATATGCTTCGACTGGATTAATTGGTCCATGGAAACAACACCGGGAATTAATAAGTTAACGGATTACTTAATGTTTCTCGTATGTAAAGGTCACGTAGGCTATAAAACAATATTTTCGTGCATATTAAATGCATTTACAAAATGACTAGGCCTATAAACTACTTCAATATTACATTGATTTACAATTAAACAGAAGGCGAGGCAATATGCGTTCACAAATTAATTTCACGTGTTTATGTTTGCGCTTTCAATCACGTAACTGACTATACTGAATATTTGAATCTGTCAATGATATTTGCCACTGATCACAACGCTAAGATACTAATAAAGGCAGCGCACACAGGATTCAATTGTGGATGGGGACGGGTGGGGAATGGGGGAGGGGTGGGGAATGGGGAGGGGTGGGGAATTCTTAATTTCCCTCGACTGACGTAAGATAGGAGGATGAATTTTAGTGGAAGGGCCAGAGGCGAAATGAAGTATTTTATAAAGGAGGAGACTGCACTGTGATCATTGAAACCGACGCCTATATGTTGTGGGGTTTGGTGGTCCTCCCCCGAACTCTAAAAACTATTTGGTTGGATACTTCTGTGTTAAACCATATAGTTAATGGTAGATGCTATAAAATACATATATATTTTTACCAAATACAGTATAGTACTATATACTATATTACCTTTTTCTGACAACCATCGTCTCCAAGTGTCACAAATTGATGTTGTTTATTGTCCTGTTACGAAATGTATGTAAGATATGAGAAAAACACCAAATCTGCTACCAGTTACCGGTCACGATTGAACCAGATGGGTTTTATCTTTTCTTAAACGAATGTGACTATCATGTATGGTTCACTACAGCTTCTCTTCTGTTGCATTCAGTATATATTTACAAAGCTTTACGGCACTAAGCAACTCACCGATGACCAAACAACGGTAGAGCCTAAAGGTCGAATTGTTTCGGTATTTAACTGTTTAAAAGTGCAAACAATCCACCATTCATCAATGCAAATATCGGTAACTCCATTATCTTCGACCTTCATTGATCCCCGGGAACAAATTGTTGAAACCGCGTTGTTTTCTATCATGGACCCGAAGGGACGTTTCGAGATCTCGACTTTTGCGTTTCGATAATTTCGACTTTTAAGAAAGCGATGCGAATTTACCAAACGTTGACGTTTCTAGGCACGCTAATATGCTCGCAAACCATGATCGTCACCGGCGGCGGAGCCAGGGTAGAGGGACACAGGGGAACGTTCCCTCAAGCTTTGAGAAAAACCTCAGTGTCTCTTTTCATAACTACGAAAGAAACATACCCATTTCTGTTTTTGTAATTAAAAAGTGTCATGTTGTTGAAAAAATATCCGTTGAGAAAACATTTAAATATAAGGACTTGTGGTACAGAATTCACAGGGGATCCATTTTGTTGGAAGGACTTATGATTTGCTCCGTTAAAGCTAACTCACAAAACCCACTGCCTCCCCCCTCCTTGAAGACTGCCCCTACCCACCCCACCTCCAAATAAACCTAAGCTCCTTTGCCGTTTCTAATAAGCCTTATTCTCCAAATGAGCAACAAGACAATTTGTTGCTAATTGCAGCTCGTATGTTCGCTTGTATTGGAATATTACAAACACAGATTTGAATCGTGTTTCTGTGAATATGGAAACGCAATACCTGCTTCACGGAGAGTTGGGAGAGAAGGGAGGAGCCAAGAAGTAAGGACAGCGGTGAGAGGAGGTTCGCCAGTACGGAAATACCCAATTGCAACTCAAATATCTAAATACTGTAGATTTAGGTATTTCGAACAGATGTGATGAGATCTCTGAGGGACATATTGTTAACTGACTCCGTCCTTCGTGTAGTTCGTTAACTATATTCCTACAACTTGTTCTGAATACAGCTGTTTTGTTTTGCCCTGTCTCAGACTATAATCGATCTCGTCGTCTGCTGCTCTCCACAGCCGTGGAAATGTTAAGCCGCGACAAAGAATTAAATAGTCATCACATTTGTTTGTGATGATAGTTACAGACCACTCTTAATTCATTGTTTTAGCATACTACAATGTCAAAACTTGAGCAGTCATATATAAAAATTCCTTCGAAAAGCCCTCGTGAGGCTATTGAACGTTCTAAATCTTAGTCACAACACACAAAACAAAAAGGAAAATATACAGAGTAAACGACATTAAAAGCGCACGACCCCAAACCCTTCATTTCTGACTCCACCACGGGCCCTCTGTATCTCTGCTCCCACCCGCAGTGCAATACATTTCTGATGTGATCCCGTGTGCTTTCATCAGTACACATATCGTTTTTGTTTCGAGTGATATAACTCAAATACTCACCTCAGCCTTAAATCTGAAACACTTGTTCGTTCAGTTCAAAGTTGGATACCTTAGTTCCAAAACCCGTCTCCTACTACGGGCTCCACTTTATAGCCTATACACCTGATATACCAGGCAGCCGTGTTATTCACTATAGTGAAAACAAAACTCACATCACCGTGACGAATCTTCGACCAGTTTTACTTTTCGCTGTTATACCGGGCAGTGCACATTATATTATTGTTATGGAGACTGTGTGGAGTTACAATGGTTCCTAAGACATCTATTGATTTTACAGGACACTTGAATTTATTCACTGAGGAGCAAGTCAAAGGAACCTTGAGATGAGCTGAATAAGACTGACAGGGAGCTAGTAGAGACAGACAACAGCTATAAAATAAATAAAACAATTGAGGAATAGTTTGAAAAGGTTTATTTTATTACTGTCATGGTGAAATGAACGGATATTTTGGAGACGAATTCTTATATATCTCCATATGCTGTGCTTTATTGATTGGGTTTTAAATTTGGCTGGATTAATTTACTCAATTCAGGGCCTAGTGTGTACTTATATCTTTATTACATAGCTTGGAAAATGTCGAGACCAGCAAAAACTCATGCCAGTCACTGGAAAACTAAAGGTCGCCATTGTAAATACAGGAAAATGTAAAACCTATTTCATTAAAAACGAGTTTGTGTAATCGAAAAGGGTTTAATGGCGAAAAGAAATGTAGATCATATATAAGACAGGACCCAGGATATTAAAATAGAGGGCGCGTTCCTTCCATATAGGGATCATTCCATATCAAGAGGTCATCACTCCTCCTTTATCCGCCCACCTGAATATTCGGCTATGTTGTCTACCAAGATCATGTGTAGTATCTGTTCTTTTTCGAGGGGAATGGTGATGCACACATGACGATGATCACACAGTCACAGTCCCGATGCAAGGGGACTGGGGTTGGAAGCGGATCAGTCGTTCAGTAGTTTGGTTTTCGTGCCCAGGTTCTTTCTTGGGCGACTTTTTCATAAAAAGTATCTAGAGTCCAACTAGCCATGCAAATGTGGGATCTGTACACCATAATCACGAATACAACGCTTCTATAAACGTGGCGAATTAATAGCGCTAGATGATAGTCTCAAAATCAATTGAGCTGTCACAAACCACTAAATTGTCAATTTTCAATAATTGCAGGTTATTCTTAAATAGCACTTTTAACTTTTGAGAACTGATCCTAGTTTATCGATCCCAGTAGCTGTACTACACCTAAGTCTTGTACACAGACAAGTAGAAGAGAAACATTAACAAAATGAAACTTGATAACGTAGGAAGTCTTGAGTTTTATTACAAAATTGTGGAGCACTAATTATATTCGAATTTATCATGGGTGCTCTGTTGCGTGCCGACTCTGTTAGAGTAAGAAGTAACAAACAAGATTAATATTACCAATTACGTCTGGACCGAAGAGAGCGCACCATAATCCAGTCGTATTACAAGAATTCCAGAAAGGAACAAGAAAAAGATATAGAGGAATTACTTTTAATATTTCTCTTTGTAGGTGGTCAATGGGACAGCCTGGGCCATTCTGAATTGTTCAAATCTTCTGAGAGCTAAATTACAGGTACAATCCTCTGGCAAAAACACACCCCATGGATGCACTTTCACAGCATGAAATTAATATTACCATTTTCGTGATTTTTAAGATCTGGCAACAAAACAAGGAGTGACATTATCATTTGATGTGAAGATGTATTGTGTCTATAAATCAATCAACCATGTTAAAGTATGGCTCACATACAAATAAATTGCAATTTTGATGAATTCAGAAAAGAATATCAGTTACTCAAATCACATTTCAGGGACAAAGCAATCATGATGTTATAAAAATAAAGCTTGTGAAGAGAATTTGCCAAAATGACATCTCAGACCATCTGCTGTGACCCATTTCCTGGAATAATGAATGAATTAACTGGTAAAAGTAAGTAACTTTTCAAACAACCATGCCTTCCTTTCAAGGGTTGCAATGTGTAATACTCTGAGTATAATCCAAACAAAGTCTTCTGCAGGGACAAGATTAAACTTTTTTCAAAGGATAAACTTTTTTAAATGAAATAGAAAAGAAGAAATGTAATCATTAAATAACTAAAATTAAAGAGAGAGAGAGAGAGACCCCAAGCAAACTCAATTGATAAAAGTTTAAATTGTGTGTAAGGCCACTATGGCATATTGAACACAACTATCCACACAAACCAAAAAAAGAACAACATTTAATTTTATTTTCTTAAAATGTCAATTGGAAATGGAAATTTCATTGGTGAGCAGGAATAGGACTAGTTTATGATAAGGTGCATAATAGTTTGTTTTTAAATACCTTATAGCTTCTTTTGCCGATCACCATCCTGCACATGGTGTAGTAAACCACATAAATGGGTACAAACCCAACACACAGTATTGATACTGTAGTATTACCCAGCCAAACTACCCTTAATTTGACAAATAAAACAAAAAACAAATCTATGGCTCTGACTGTTGTTTCCACTTTCCCTCACACATATCTTAAAAGCTTGAGCAGAAAAATGCTAGCAACCTTTCCCATCAGAGAAACAAACTTTACTTTGTTATTATTACATACAGTTGCATAATGGCTTGAAATATCAGAACAATAAATCTTCCCATGTAGAAATTCTTCCTTTATTCGTCCATTACACCTACCCAGAACCAACAGGCTTTATGCTGTCTCAACTTTGCCCAAAAAAATTATTCTTGACTTTCTTTACCAATGATATGTGTCTCAAACGCAATCTGTGTTGTGTGCTCCTGAAGTCTTCTACCAAACAGACAGCTCTGTACATTATCTTCCACTGAACCAGAGAAAGTATTAATCTGCAAATTTCTGAAGTTTTCACTCATTTATACATTTTCATACAGCATATTTTCTGGGTTGTCTTTTAAGTAACAATTACATTCTGCTTGTGTTATGCTTTCATCATTTTACTATTAAAGTAATAAACAGTGTAAGGAATGGACACATATCTTAAAAAGGAAAATTACACTGACATGTGTCTTTGTAGGATAAAATTGACTACACTGTGCCTGAGGACACAAATGGAAGGTAACATTTCGTCTGAGTAATTGTATAACACTCATTCCCCATCACACATAGGAAGTATGTCAATGCACAATATATATACACAATTACCATCTCTTTACTTCTTGGGCTTTGGTCTCTTTGTGGGGCTCTTTCTCTTGGTTGGTTTATCTGGGTCATGCTGTTTCATGTGTAAACTCAGCTGATGTTTCAGGCGGAAGCCACGCCCGCAATGTTCACAGACGAAGGGCAGTTCGCCAGTATGGACCCTCCTGTGAAGAGTCACCTGATGAGCGAAATACCAACCCTTACCGCAGATATCACAGAAGTGGCGCTGCAAACTCCTGTGCTTTATGTTTAAATGCACGTTGAAGGACCCTCGAGTCGGGAATGCCTTTGGACAGTGTGGACATTGTATCTCTTTCTTTGCAGTGAAATGCAGCTTCTCATGTCGCACCTGACTGAACGGTGTCTTGAATGTCTTTGAGCAGAAGTTACACGGATAATTCATACCCTCGTGGGCTTGCAGATGGAATTTGATGGACTGGTTGGTGACGACTTTGTCGCAGTACTTGCATTTCACTCGTAGGCTTCTCCTCGGATCCGGTCGGTAAGGCCGCTTCTTCCGAGCTTGTCTTCGTTTCTGGATTAATTCATCGATTTGAGCCTTGAAAACAGGGCAGAGTCTAGAGAAGGAAGCGCTACAGTGCATGCAGATACAATTCCAAATACCCCCATCATCGTTCTGCGGTTTGGCCAGAGGCTCTAAGTTGATTTCTTTACGGAACTCGACTCCTTCGTTCTCTTCCTCATTTTGGGATGGGGTGGCTGCTGGAGGGGCAGCAGCTTGCTTCAGATACACATCCTCATTCATGAGAATATTTCGAATATCCTTGGACAGATTCACGACTTGTACGTCCCCTGGGATATTGATCACAGCCCTCCCAGGCAGGGACTGAAGCTTGGGAGCAGTGTCGGACACAGACAACAACAGAGATGATCCTTTTGCCACACAATCGATGATGGCTTTCTGCAAGTTATTGTACAATACATTCAAGACTGCTGTTTGGGTGGTGCTTGACAGTTTACGGCCTTTATCTGGGTCCACAGTCGTGACCTCATTAACTTCCTTAACTTCTTTAACTTCCTTAACTTCTTTAACTTCCTCAACTGCAGTTGCTTCCATGGCCTATTCTTAAAAACTCTGAAAGCAATTGAAAAAACCCCAAATAATTGGTAAACATGAAAGAAATATAGTAAGCACTGCAAATGTATTGTGAATCACTTGCGCAGTAAAAAACCCAAGCTGTCTTGGACTGTTGAAAGCAATGCAAAAGACTTGAAAAAAGTGAAACTTTTGGCAGGCATATTGATAAGGTGAAATTAACTAGATTAGTCAACCTCCTGAATATTGACCAGCCACCTGATGATTGTAAGACCTTTCACTTCCAGTACCACAGTAGTACAGGTTAAGCACATGAAGGCTTCAAAATGTTGACCTCATACAATCCCCCCCCCCCCAAGTAAACTTCCCTAGGCATGAAGGACAACTACTGTAGTACCAAATTAAGTGTTTTTATAAGCAGTCATGCAGAGAAAACTGACTGGCATTCAGTCATATGCTACAGTACCTGGCATCGATTATGCCATTAGGGTTTGTAAATTGGTTTTTACAATGAACTATAAACCAATACTGAGTATTTAATCTCAAAATAGGGATTACAGTACTAGCACAGTGGACATCCACACACAGTTTACAAACCTTGATGGTAGGCCATGTACAATATGCAAGAATTAAACAACTAATGGCAGGCTTTGTCCCAACAAATGTACAATGGAAACCATGGTAAACTTCTTTGAATCATTCCAAAGTGGCATACTGTGCAGTCTGTGCTAAATACTACCAGTTTCATAGCCAATATTGTTCTTAAAAGACTAGTTATTAAGTCATAAGACTTTTGACTCTCTGTCATCTTTATTGACACCAAAACATAACAAAAGTTGTGCTGTTATAATATAACGAATCAACTATTCACATACTAATTTGTACCTAGGCTACACCATATATCTAATGTTACTTGGGCTTAGCATGTTGCAGGACCTCAAAGTTATTCTGAAATTGTTGTTATTTATTCTTCCTTCATACAAAGATTGTGAAGGTTCCCCATGTATGTAACATGTATTTCATCTCATTTTGATATAATATTTATAACAATTTAGTATATTTTGAGCCAAAACGCATGGAGTATATCCAACTTAAATCCATCTTCGCCTGGGACTGTATATTATAATAGCCTAGGGTAATTTTACTGGGTCACACAGTGGAGTACGGTACTTGAGATTTGATGCTGTAAATTGTAATGGAATGGATACGTTTATTATTGCGGAAGGTTCCACAATTGTCATTTATAGTTATCTTTGGCTACTTTTTTAATTTATAAGAACTTTTCGTACGGAAAGTTCTATTTTGTTGGGTCGTTTTGGGCGATCGGATGACTCTTGAATTTGAGCCCTGCTGATGGTTACTTGCCAGAAAGAATCAATAATTGCCTAGCCTAGGCTTTTGGTTGGTGGTTTGGATATGTATCAATTTTGACCGAAAGTGAAGTTAACTTTTTGTGCTATTGATCTTTGGCGTTGTCCATCCCCATTCTGTAGGCCAAACGCATTGACTTTGTTTGATCACTTAGCATAGTTTAGTTTGATAGCTAGATTATACATGCCTAGCCTAGCCTATGAATATCCAGTCTAGGCTATGGCCTACTGCTACTAGGCCTGGTAGTACTGTTACTTGTTAGTGTTAGGATAGGTTATAGTTAGGCTAAGTCTACCATAGGCTGGCTTTCTACAATGATTACTTGTTGGCCTACCAAACTTTAAGACTAGCAAAATTCCTATGTCTATGTTTTGTTTCTTTCATCTCAACAACAATACCTTCAACGGTTTAGGAAACGCTGATGTGAATTTCTGTGGCTCTGAACAGTATGAATATGATGCAAACGCGCCTTTCTGGACTATGGAACGCCAATTAAACTCGAGTTTCTATAGGAACTTTTGGGATCTGTTTCTTGTTTCCTTTTTTCAAATTTTTGGAGGAAAATACACCCGTCATTCCCTTCAGGCTCCCATGACCCTGATTATAGAAGATCCAATGTACAGGCGAAGATCCATGAGATGGTCAAAAGTTCTCCCCAGTTCCCCAAATGTGACCCCTATAGTAGTTTTATCCGGCTCCATGCATATTGAATCATTCCGAACGTACAGCTGTTTTTTTCTAAGATTTGAATTTTAATATTGACAACTTTCATTAAATTTTCTAATTATATATTGTTTTTAGCAATAACATTTGTCAAAACTAAAACGAAGTGCTTTAAAATACACAGTTCATTGCAGAGGACAAAACTACCACACAATCACAGATCAACTTGTGCTCAGTATATTGAAAAATTCAAAAATTTGAACAGAAGGACACTTCTGAATTATATCGTTCTTAATGTATCAGCAAAACTACATTGATAATAAGCTAATTTTGAATTATATCGTTCTTAATGTATCAGCAAATTGTTTTGAATTATATCGTTCTTAATGTATCAGCAAAACTACATTGATAATAAGCTAATTTTGAATCCACAAATGGTACTTTTCAATAGTATTCACTTTCAACTGATGTAAAGGGCAATTATTATTACTTTTTGGCAGATTGGGGGGGGGGGGTGGGTAGATAGGTGGCACGCAAGTTAGTGTGACTGTGAGTGACATTCTAGTTATTTTGGGCTATCTGCTGAGTTTCAACTGAAGATAAACTGGTTAACTATACTCTATGGTTGTCCCGCCATATAGGCTGCTGTAATAAACAATGCCATATTTTTCGGTTACATGAGGTTATTTGGACGCAGAGGCCATATGTTTAGTACTCAGAATGTGGAGAACAAGCACCTCTCTTTCGATAGTTCAGTTGTTTTTCAGCACTGGATACTTTTTTTTCCACGAATTTATCGCATATGTTCCAACTCATTGATAAGGTACAGTTGCGTAACCAGCGGGGGGAGGGGTAGGGGTGGGATCCCAGTCAAAAATATTACAATCGCTACCCCCCCCCCCCCAACATAAAATTACATTGATGGGCTAACAAATATTGGACGAAACTTACAAAATTCATTTGCGGTTGACGTTAATCCGTAACTGACGGGAACTATCATATTAATACCAGCCAATTGCGTCTCAATTTAAATATAATCCTATCCTTTCGCTGTCATCACTACGAGGTCTCCATCCCCTGCACTCGCTACACATGCTAACCAATGAGATAACCTAGCTGTTACCATGCTTGTTATATCATGTGTATGATTATAACTTTATACCATCGTTATATCGACCGTTCGAAGTCGATACGATATTGTTACTTGGAAGATGTAGCATGATATTTTACGTACTTTCAACATCGCACGTATGAACTATCACAGATCTCAGTCGTTAGAAATATAGTCCTAACCGAAATATTGATTATTTATTTATTAAACTTTTGACAGAAGGGTAAAACTCGTTTAGCAAGAATGCTAACCACCCCGCGGCTCTTAAAAGTAAAACGAGTGTAAACGAATAGCAAAAACTTAAGAAATAAATAACAACAGAATTAAAAGATGGAAAAAGAGTAGCAGAAAATCACAAACAACTTAACAACTAAAATGAAACGAGGGCTTAATAAAAACTTACGATGCAACAAAAAGTAAAATAAACGAAATGAATAAAGGATAAGGAAAAAAGTGAAGAGTCTGACCGTAAAGTGAATAAAAGGTGAAAAAAGCATGAACAAAGAGTTTTAAATATTCGAAGTTCATGCAGAAAGATCTTAGTTACAATTAGTATAAAACTTATAAAGTTGTTTCTTAAATGTGTTCAAATATTTACTATTTCCTACACTTGACGGTAATTCATTTCACTCTTTGGCAGATAGATATGATATCGTTTCCCGGTGTGATATTCCGTGTTTTTCAATTTATTAATAAATCTGATGGACTATGCACAGTTTTGTTGTGGCTGAATGAGGCTACTGGTCGCGCGCGCAATTACTCGAATTCTCTGCCCCTCAGCCCTACGCCCCCTCATCCCCCAGATGAAAAAGTCTGGTTACGCCATTGATAAGGTAGAGTGCTCAAAATTTCAGTTGAGGCTTTCACATTCGAGTTTCGTGCTTTACCTAACAACTTTTTATATTACGCCCCTCGTTTTGTTACGCCCTCTAACCTAATATCTCGGAAGCTAGATAACCATAGACACCTGTTATGTGACTAGAGAGATAACTTCAGTTTATTAAAAATGAAACGGATGCAAGTTGTCTCGTCCATTAATTTCCAATACAAGAGTACATGGTCAGCTGCTTCACTGTGCAATACATCCGTTACTTGAGCTCGAAGCCACACGTGT
>KN884831.1:50642-62978 GCA_000934455.1 Apostichopus parvimensis
CTTAGATGCAATTTGGTGCTCCAAATTGCAAAATTGCAAAAAAAAAATGATACTTCCGCCCCTCCATATTTTTCACTGGGGGGGGGGGGACTGGCGCCCCCAGCCCCCTGGTTCCTACGCCCTTGACTTTATACCATCGTTATATCGACCGTTCGAAGTCAATACGATATTGTTACTTGGAAGCTGTAGCATGATATTTTACGTACTTTCAACATCGCACGTATGAACTATCACAGATCTCAGTCGTTAGATATATAGTCCTTACCGAAATATTGATTATTTATTTATTAAACTTTTGACAGAAGGGTAAAAATCGTTTAGCAAGAATAAATGCTAACCTCCCCGCGGCTCTTAAAAGTAAAACGAGTGTAAACGAATAGCAAAAACTTAAGAAATAAATAACAACAGAATTAAAAGATGGAAAAAAAGTAGCAGAAAAAAATAACAACTTAACAACTAAAATGAAACGAGGGCATAATAAAAACTTACGATGCAACAAAAAGTAAAATAACGAAATGAATAAAGGATAGGGAAAAAAGTGAAGAGACCCTAAAGTGAATATAAGGCGTAAAACGCATGAACAAAGAGTTTTAAATATTCGAAGTTCATGCAGAAAGATCTTAGTTACAATTAGTATAAAACTTATAAAGTTGTATCTTAAATGTGTTCAAATATTTACTATTTCCTACACTTGACGGTAATTAATTTCACTCTTTGGCAGATAGATATGAAAATCGTTTCCCGGTGTGAAATTCAGTTATTTCCAATTTATTAATAAATCCGATGGACTATGAACAGTTTTGTAGTGGTTGAAGAGGCTACTGGTCGCGCGCGCAATTACTTGAACTATTTTCCCCTCAGCCCTACGCCCCCTCATCCCCCAGATGGAAAAGTCTGGTTACGCCACTGATATTAGGTAGAGTGCTCAAAATTTCAGTTGAGGCTTTCACATTCGAGTTTCGTGCTTTACCTCACTTTTTATATTACGCCCCTCGTTTTGTTACGCCCTCTAACCTAATATCTCGGAAGCTAAATAACCATAGACACCTGTGACTAGAGAGATAACTTCAGTTTATTAAAAATGAAACGGATGTAAGTTGTCTCGTCCATTAATTTCCAATACAAGAGTACATGGTCAGCTGCTTCACTGTGCAATACATCCGTTACTTGAGCTCGAAGCCACACGTGTCTAGAATATTATATATCGTTGTTATGTAGCTCCTGTTGCAGTGTTATGAATCTTTCGATCAGCTGAGTGAGGTGTGCGGTGTTTGTAAATTCGGAAACCAGTTACCGTTTATAGGCCTACAATAGGTAATTCCGCAATGGCAGACAGGCAGGCAATGAAGGGCATACAAGAGCTTCGTCATTAGTATAGTCGGCGTCTTAAACATTGTGACACTTAGTAAGTAATCTTTGTAGTATTTATTCTCTTGAAAACATTTTCTAATCAAAGTGCGATTACTTCACATTGGTAGAAGTTTCATATCTTACAGTATGTAATGAAGCCTAACTTAGACCTAAGTTATGTTGCAACGCGAATTTCGTAATGTCTGAGTGTCGAGAACAATAATAACAAGTAGGCATTTGCTAGTATTACTAGCCTAAGCTATGAGCACTGCCGTTCAATATGTGTCTCAAAATCAGATGATTTTTCAATGGTCTAATTCATATAGTTAAACGTTTAACCACTCTTCACGCAGAATTCCATAAACTTGATTAATTATAGTCCTTAGCCTCAAAGGTTAGGTTGGGGCTAACAACAGTAATTCCACTACATGCCATTGCTATATATATATAGCAACATTGCCATTGAGATGAAGTACTTCCTGTTTTTCTTTTGAAATCCTGTCACCTTATATTATAATACATTAGAAATGTTTGAATGATGTTACAGATGTTTTGAGACTACATGTTGCCAGATTTTACTATCTTTGTTTGGTCATCTGTTTTTTATTCTAAAGCAATTTGAAACATTGTTGTCATTGAACTGAAAAGTGGCATATCATGAATGAATAGATTGTGAAATACTAGTTGAAATACGTGTACAAATGAATTCATGCATGGCCAAAACCTAGACTGTAAGGGGTTTCATATGCTGGGGACACTTGTAAGCAAACAAGAAGTTCATAGGGGGAAAGCACGGTATCATTTCAGTTTCAGCTACCTGTACGAGGGAAGACTCCTCACAAACATCGAACATGTGAACAGGATTTATAGAAACTGAAATAATTGCTGACAGAAGCTGAGGTAAAGTTTTTAGTCTTGTGGAGACCTTAAAAAGAAAAGTGCAGCTTAGTGTCAAACAGTTTGTCAAGAACCTTGCTGTTCTCAATATTCTGTTAATTTATAAGCAAAAAAGTTGCCTTTACAATGCAAATTATGTAAACAAATAGGTTGTATGCTTTCAGCCAGAATATACAGTATATATATAAACACTTCAGGTCAGAATAACTTCTCACTACCTACAGTACTATATTGTGTTTGTCAAAGATGACCTGTTGTAGCCCATTTAAAATACTCATTCTAAAGAAACCTTATTTCTCCAGTTCTATGATACAATATACTTTGTGTTATACACTTGGTATGTATACAACAAATGTACTTTACAATAAAACCAGGATTATTCAGACTCATTGTCTTGATATGAAAAAAGAAGAAAAAAAAAAAGAAGAAAAAACAAATATGTATATCAGTAGAAAGTGTTCAGTGTATACTCAAGAGTAGTAATGGAAATGACACAGAATGATGTGTTAGGGAGCAGTTTATTTATGTTTGGAATTAGAAAAATGAATGAAGAATGATTGGCACTTGAAAGTTGAAAATTAATCCAATTATAGAGCAAACAAATGACCAAATCACGAGACACCATACAGTATATCCAAAGAAGATTGCCTTAGAAATGTGGCAACTAAGGCTTTAAATGTGATGTTTGTGTAGTAATTTGAAAGACCAAACTGTCTGATATTATCAGAGCAACATTTTGACTCTTTGCATACAATGCATATAGTAAATGTCTTCCAATCCATTAAACAATAATATAATGGTAAATCAGTTTCATTATTATTTTTAGGCCTGGGTGAGAGATAGGCCTACTCTACTTTTCTCATGCAACTGTGCTTTGTGTGTGATATTGCTGTCATAAGTATCCAATTTTATTGTCCTAAATTTGCAGAATTACAACGAGAGCTACGAGATGAAATGGCCAGCACTGGAGAAATTTCGGAACAAGGAAACTCGTTGACATTTTTCCCTCCTTTACCAACAGATGTTAAAATCCCAGAGAGGAAGCAGTCTTTATTTGGTATATTTAAAAGACCTAAAGGTAGGGAGTTCACACAATAACAGAAAAAACTAAAGTAGTACTTTAAATTGTATACAATTTCTAGTTTGTACCTAAAACATTACTTTGGGGAACAATATCGAAATTTGGTTCCTTCCCAAATCATTGCAAAACACTTTTTACAAACTACAGTATGCAGTGCAAGTGCAAAGGAGCTCTTAATTAGGAGACCCAATTTAATATTGTAGCTCGGTATAAATATTCTACTAGATTGCTTGATACCAGATTGCTTGATACCAGATTGCTTGAAGACCTATGGTTACAGAAGCTTCGAACACTCTGGCTCTTATCTCTGGAACAAGTTACCAGATCACATTCGAACATGCTCTAAAATTTCTACATTCAAAAGTCTACTTACGACCCATCTTTTCACTTGTTCTTTTGGAAATTAATCTGCTTTCTTTGTAAAGCGCTTTGAGCAGTGACTTTTGTCTACTGATTTGGCGCTATATAAGTCTCATTTATTATGATTATTATTTGTCTGTTGCTTCCTTTGAACCCATCATTAGTTTGTGACATATCAACCAAGTCAGACAAACCATACCATTCATTTAAAGTCCTCAGACAAAATAAAAAAAGTCTTTCAAATATTCCATGTACTATTTCCATAACTTCAGACAATGCCCTTTAGAGTTCTTATCGCTAGGAAATATGAAGAATTCATCAAACACTTACTGTTCATACATAAACATATAGTACAGAGAAATGCTCCCCCTGATGCAACTGTTGTCTCATTATGTCCACTGATTGTACATGGAGGTTCCTGGTGTAAACTATGCACAGTAACTAGGTCTTCACAGCGGGTCCAAACTCCTTGGGCCTGGGCATCAAAGGGGCCCAGTGTCAAAGAGCAAAAAAACTTCCCATTCGTCTACTGAAGCCCGCTGTCAGCCATAGGCCAACGAAGAGACCAGTATTTGTATGAATTGAGAAGTCTGTAAACCAAATGGGTCCCATCATGCCCATGTAATGTATTGGCATGAAAGAGCCATATCTGGGATGTCTAGAGGAACCAAATATAAAAATAATCACCCAAGTCCCAAAAAGTGGTTGGGCATGGGTGGTTGTGGGGTTTTCTCTAGAACCCTATTTGCTACGGCACATATCTGAGTAGTCCACAACATTAAATAGGAGTTGTGGACCGGTAATGACATTTATACTTTAAATATCATAAGTGTATTACTTTAATTTGCAAAACTTGTGATACATTTTGGGCATCAATTAACTTACCACACTGAGACATCTACCATTACATCTTTGGCTTTTGGTAAGTTATAAACACATAATAAATATTCATACAACATTTCAAACAATCTATACATATCAAATGATAAACTGATTTTTTGCAATGATGTGGTATCCTTCATAGAACTATCAAAGAACAATTTGGATTATCCAGTTGATATATGTGTCTGCATCTTACAATGGCCACCCCTCAGCCGCAGCTAAGTTTAGAAACATGTGAGTAGATAGATCTGACTATTTTATGTTTTTGTTTGTCAGACATGCTCTCTCATAGAATCATGTCTTGTAGAGGCAGATCATCTTTCTTATTCCAAAACATCTTTTTATTCTCTCCTTCATTAAAGAAAAACTGACAGCAGAGATTGGGAGGGATGTAATTTTAAAGTCAGATCTTGAGGTAAAAGCAAATGAAGAATCATCTGTATCATCAAAGAGTACATTTTATGTCAGCCATGAACCCAGATCCTCCAATAATGACTCAAGGTCAGCCAGTAGTGGGGTTAAAGGTCGTTTGGAGTACAAACAGAGAAGCAAGGAAGCCGGTTCAGCATTGAAATCTGCCAATGACGAATTACCGACAGCCAATAGCAGAGATGAAACTGCTAACGAGACTCATGAATATGTACGACCTCCTAGAAGCTTATCATTGGTCATGAAACAGATCAGCAATATTCGAAAAGGACAGGTGAGTTTCATTCAAGGAAAGCAACATGATACAAAGAAAGTTTTAACATTACAGTCTGGTTTGTAGCACTTTTAAGCCTGATATATCATTTGACACAACTTCTAGTCAAAAGATTGTTTGGTTCTGAAGTAGCCGTTGTCACCAATGTTACTAGTTATACTGTGGTGCAGAGGCTTCAAAGTTTAATCTGTGGTGGGAAAGTTGTACATCCAGAGAAAATTTTGAAGGATTTTTAATGGTTGGCCTAACTTTTTGGTTGCCCAAACAGCAAGTTTGGCTGTCTTAGAAATGTAGGATAGTAAAGATGACCAATATGTACGTACACTGTAGGAGAATGTGTAGATTGAGTGAATAGAACTTTGGTGGGAGGGTGGAGGGGTTGGAAGGGGGGGGGGCTGGCAATGGGGTGATACCAATTAATAATTTCCTATCCACTTGTTTTGACTTCAATGAAAGTAACATTTCACATTGCAAATATGCAGATTTAACTGTACAGTAAAACCTGCATCAGCTGAATAGCTATATTCCTGATTTGATCTCAAATCACATTTATCCTTTTAATTCTGGAATACTGTACCATCACACATTCAGTCTTATGCTATGTATTTTGTGTACTTCTGCAAAGTTACACGAGGCACAAATGCAGAGTACATTGAATTGCAATACACTTTATAGTCATGTTATGGTTGAAGAGTCCATTTCAATAGCAAACTAGATTATCGGAAAGGACACACGTTTGAACAGATTTCCTACATAGTGGAAAATCTCTAATTCTGTTGTCTCCATATATTACAGTTTTACTCTTTAGCAGGAGTGCGCATGATATTGATCTGAGGGTAGCAAAGAGATTTTGTAATATAATAATAATAATAATAATAATAATAATTATAATTTAAGAGTTTGAACCCAATCAGCAGGCAGCAACACTTAAGGGTATATAAATTTATTCAGACTGTGAAATGGGAATATCGCATTAAGTGGTTAAAAAAAAGGATCAGAAAGTTCAAAATGAACATTGTCCCTTTGTTAAAAGTAGCCCAAAGACTTCCATGCAAACTCCCAAAAATATACACATTAGTCATGTTTCATGTTTTTTCTTCCCATATGGTTCTGCTGGTTGCATTAATAGATTTTGTAAGCTTTCTTGTGTGCTGCACTTTGTTCACCTGATTTTGACAAACCTTTCCTGAAGTGAAGAATTTATCTTAAATTAATAATCCTGTTTGAACAGGATATGATGTTACGTTTCTCGGATAATGGTCAGGTTTGGAAAGTGAAAGTAGATCGATTGAAAGTGATCAACTTTGGAAAGTGACAAAAACATTTATGTTTCTGAAGAGTTTAAATTTGTGGATGCATCCATTAACTTCAGTGCTGATATTTGTTAAGCTTCCTCTTTTACATTCACGCACCATGTAGTTTAACTTTCGATGAAACAGTTCCTTATAATTCCCAGGGGGGAATTGATCAGTCCTTTTCTTCAGAACTCATTTGATATTCCATCTAAAAAAAAAGGTTATTGTTCATTTTAACTCATAACGACCTGGCAAATTAGACATTGAAACAAAAATGAAACTGGTTGATCATATTGTCATGAAATAGGAAGTGCATCCTGTGTGATTTTAAACAAAAGTAGACAAAACGTTGAGTTGAATATCCCTGGCAAATACTTAAAAGTGCAACCAGTAATAACTTTAAAAATAATTCAGTATTCACCAGACTTGAAAAAAAAAAATTGTAGTTTCAAAAAAGTAATCATCCCAAATATATATATATTTCTTTGACTGCAGAAACAAATTTAATGTTGACATAGTGTAGAGCTTAAAAGCCTGCAGTTATCAGCTCTGATCAGATTTCTATACCTCATTAACTTTTAATGATCCTTCAAGAATCAGAGGCTCATCAATCAAAATGGCTGGACTATATATTATACCACTGAGACCTGTGGTCAGCATCTCAAGAATTACTGGAAAAAAAAATTATTGGAAGGCTTTTATAGTTTAAAATATAAAGTTTCTCTATACAAATTGTCAATGTCAAACGGTGCTGGATATCATGTTGGATGCCCTGTTGATGAAGTTCAATAGGACATTTCTGTGGTTCCGTTATTACATAATTATCCAAAACTATAACCACAAGTTTATAAGGAGGTGGCGGATAAACTGCATGAAGAGGCAATATCTTATAATTCGCCACTTTTTTTCGGTGTTCTCATGTTTTTAAACATGTACATTTCTACAAAGTAAAAACAGAGATTAAGAGGGCAGTAGGCAGTGAATAGTCACTGGACACTGGTCACTGGACTTTATGTCCGACTCATATCCTCTACGCCAGGGGTTCCCTAACTGGGGTGCATGAACCCCCAGGGGGCTCATAAGTCCATCCTAGGGGGTTTGTGAGACGTTTCTGAAAGTCAAAACTAGAGTACTTTTTGTTGAAATAAAGTCTGATATATCATATAATTTAGTAATGTACAAAAGTCTTACCTATCGACAAACTCTTTTCGCGTTCCGTACGCATACAGTATGTTGCCATAGTCGTACCGTACCTTGCATGTGATACTTGCTCTTTTATGAAGCACTGTTATGCGTATTATAGTATAATAATAACTCAGATCGTGTCTTGAAAAGGTGGGGGTTTGTGGACAACTCTGATATCCATGGGGTTCGTGGGGGGGGATAAAGTTAGGGAAACCCTGCTCTACGCCAAGATTTTTTACGACATCTGATCTTCGTATTTGCAAAGTTTCAACAAGTATTAGAACCCTTTGTGTGTCTTGCAATTACTGTAGAAAATAAGGATTGGCACACTATAACTGTGTTATATCTCAGTCTGTGACTTCCCTAAACAAATGGGACCATTGTGTTTGGTGTGGAAAAGAGTAATTGCCTCCACTCTGCATGAAACGCCAGGGCTCTATCACACATGGAATAATAGTAAAAATTATTTTTGCCGAAGGTTTGACACCATCATTAAATACATTCCAAACATTAAGCATAGTTCAATATTAGATTTCTTGAAAAAACAAAGAATTACACAAACATTCCCTGCAATAAATAATTTTTTATTGTACTATGAGATATATCACCACTAAATGTCTTTCTTTTTTCATGCTTTAAAGATACAAATTTCAAATAGCTGCAAAACTTTTATACCTCCAGTTGGCTGACTTTGTGGTTGGTAGGGATCTTGGGAGTGATGGTGTTCACTACAATGGGGATTTCTTGAAGTTGTCAAAATTCTCTGTAATTGGAATTTTATGAAAATGAAATTTTCTGTAGTGATATTGTGACTAAGTGAGTTAGACATTCTATATTTAAGACAAACTAAATTATTTTCAGCTGAATTGTCACGATGACATCATCTGTTCTGCTGTTGCCATAGATGCATGCATTCACAAAATATGAAAACTTGATATCTTTGCCTTACAAAATAATATGGGGATGTAGATTTCACCTGAAGATTTCTATCAAACAATCAATTTCAGCCACCAGAATATCCCTTTAAGTCTGAAGTAACTGTGACAGCCTGAGAGAAGACTAATAGACCATCAGCAGTCAGAACACTCAATGAAGCTGGTTGAATTTACACTTTATATTCACATATTCATGTATGTAAATGATGTCATACATTAATAGCTATTGAATATTCATGATCTTGCTCATAAACCAGATGTTGCCATATTCTTGCTTGCCAATAGGAACACGATGGAAGCGGTGTGCGATGGCACTGGATGCCGGACAGCCAGTGCAAGGAGTGCTATGAATGTGGAGAGAAATTTACCACCTTTAGAAGAAGACATCACTGCAGAGTTTGCGGACAAGTTTTCTGTCATTCGTGCTGTAACCAGGAGGTGGCTTCAAATACCATCGGCCTCATTGGTAAGGGAATATTCTCTGATGTGTTCAGCACATTACACCCACTTTAGAGTTGTAGAGACAAATACTAGTGACAAGTGTCCATAATCTGAAGTATTTATGAATTAAATATGCAACAGGAAATTGCCATGCTCTTCCTACGGTTCTAACCAGCAGGTTATTCTTGGAATTTTAAGTAACAGCTTAAAATAAGTAAAAACACTTCAGAGTGGCGGAGGAGAAGGAGGGTAGATGGGAGGGAGGAGGAGAGGAGGGTAGGGGAGGAGGAGAAGGACGATAGAGGGGAGGGCTGGGAGTCACAGAAGAAACTGTGTCAGGGTCATTGAAATTAGTATTGCACTAATTTTTGGCATGCATTATCTGTGTCGGCTGAAAACAGTGATAATCAGTCTGATATTGGCATTAGTAAAGTTTGCGCTATTAATCGATAGGTCCCAACTGGTATCGATTCTTCACAATAAACATACTTTTGTCAGAGTTATGTTGTTGAGTGAATTGCTTGTTTAAGGTGGAGCATTATTTGATAATCAGTAGCCTTTCTTGCATATTTTGTAGTAATTTTGATGACTGTTTACTCTGATTATTCAGAAACTGCTTATCACAGTGATTTAGCTCGATTGAATTTCACAAGGTTTAAGTTAGTAAGGAATTAAGGGAAGTTGTTGTTTACCTTATGATGGTTTTGGTACACAATTCTGTGCTGAATGTTAACAAACAAACAATCACAAACACAAACAAACTTAATGGAATTCTGTTGATCAAGGCCTGAACTTAACATAATGTTCTAAGATGTCATAAAAGTCCATGTGTTTGAATTTTCGATGCTTCCTTGAGCATAATAGTGTATACTTGATTTAAGTGATCTGTGACTGTTCCACCTGCAATCACAAGTCTTTCCCCTCTTTCGTTTTAAAACTCTATTAATCATGGTGGTGAAATAACAAACCAAAACAGTGACTTGTGAGTTTGGAAACGTATGATACGAAAATAGAATTTGCTGTACAAGTTCATCAATCCTTCTCAACCACAGGATACAAAGGTCTGAATAAGAATTGCAAAAACATGAAATAGAGTATTGATAAGTCCCTAAAAATTGATTGTATAGCACATTCCATGAATAGAATTTGTAGTGTCATTGGAAGCTGAAAGTTTGAAAATAATGACTGTTTCCCATACAAAGGAACGTGGCAACACATTACTCCATACTTGCAACATAGTACAGAACAGAACCTGGAAGTGAATATGTCATATTGAGTGCCCTTGAAAAGAGAAATTTATTATATAAACTTTATGACACCTTACACGCATAGAGTGTACAAAACTAGTGCAATTTACAGGTTTAGATTACTTTATGAGTCGGTATAATTCAGATTTAAAGGTGGAGTTCCTCCCATAAATAGTACTTTCACATTGCTATATCTTTTTCAAGTGCCAAATTCTTATGTCTTGAACCAAAACAAAGTTTGTAACATACTGTAATCAAGGGCAAAAAGAATCTATGGCCAGGGACATGTAACTTACCAAAGAGCTCACTTTGGAATACTGTGAACTATATACCAGTCCTGAGCTATTGTTTAATGCATATTAATGCCCAGACAATCCACAACTCTTGGACCCAGTTTTTTTTATTCAAGACAAAAGTGAACATAAATATGTAAATAATACGGTCTGCAACCTTGTTGCTGCTTGATATCTTCACAAGTAGACTAGAAAATGCCAAATAGCACTGGTGTAGTAGAGTGGCCTCTAGATTCACCTTCTAGAACAGTAAGTGGCTCTCGTTCCTGAAAACCTTAAGTTCATCACAAACAATTAAAAGTTTAGATATCTTTTCCTTCAAAAGAAACTTTTGAGGAGAGAAACAAAAACATAATTTGATTGATAATGGTATGAAATGATATAGTGTATTATAAAATATGCCCTTCAAAAAGTACCTGATTTTTCATAGCAATATACAGACTGAATATTTCCTATAAAATACAACACCTAATTCCCGCAACGTTTTCTCTAGAAATGGCTTTCGAATAGCTTGATGGTTTTGTCAAAAAAATGTATTCTAATATAAATTCCAACACATGTTGTAAGAAAGTTATCAGAAACAGAAACTGGGAAATTGTGACTGAATTTTGCTATAGTAAATTATGTATACTATACTGATGTGCCCACACAGTGTTGTTTCCAAACTAACAGGAAATGTGTTAAGTAAACAAGGAAATTGAATAGTGAAACTGTCTGTTTACTGTCAGCTGAAAGCACACAAGGATATATCCAGCCTGCTTTGTGAGCTATCTCCATGGTGTGTAGGAGTACCACATTGTGTAAAAGAAGCCTATTGTTTTTTGGTGGAGGGCAAAGGTCATTTGGGGTCACCAGGGGTCAAATTTTGAAAACCTTGTTATCACGATATCTCAATACTAGAAGCTTGGGCCGAACTCTAATTTAGTTTGTGAAAGTACCACATTGAGTTAAAGAAGCTGATTGTTTTTGGTGGCGGTCAAAGGTCATTTGGGGTCATCAGAGGTCAAATCGTGAAACCCTTGTAAACGTGTACACCCTCACTATTCTTTACCTCAGATTCATGAAGAAAACTGCTGATGATCGAAACCACAATGCATTTTTGCATTCTGGTTTTTTGGATGCTTTCATCAATGAGGTTAATATTACTTAAATAAGGAAGGATTGGTTGCTAAATAAAAAAGAAATTTGCCTCTAAAATCACTTGATCTGCTAGGATTTCTTGACATGGAGAAATGGAAATTTAGTTCAAATTCTTCTCAGAATTTATCTGAAACTAAACGTCTAGTTTAAAGTAGCTGGTTGCTATTCATGATCTCATCTCACTTCTCACAAGGTTTGCTTGTATCACTACTTTTTGCTGCAAATTGGCTGATTTTTCCCCTAAATGTAAAAAATAATTGCTTCTGCCCGGATTCTGATATGCAAAATAGGCTAGGCTATGTTTATCTGTTAGTTCCTGTTAGGGAGTAGGGACAGTGTTGATGTTTCTTTTGAAAACTATCTGTCAAGACTTTCATTATAAATGTAATGTATGTATGTATTTTAGATCCTCCTGCAAGCAGGGACTAGCAAAGAAGCCTCATTGGCTTATCAAAGCCGCAAGCTGACAGAAGTCAGTCTCTTAGATTCATATTTTAACGTCCATGATTATGAATTGTCAATTGTCA
>KN884831.1:97963-119673 GCA_000934455.1 Apostichopus parvimensis
GAGGATAGTCATGTGACCAGGGTGGTTGTCTTGTGTTCATAAGTTTTTTCCTTTGGTAATGACATTGTCCTGCTTGAGGAGAGGATAGTCATGTGACCAGGGTGGTTGACTTGTGTTCATTCAGGCTTTAAGTAACTGTTTCATGCATTGTAACATTTCAAGGTTTGTCAATAATTAGTCTATGTATTATAACTGGAAACTGTAACCATCGTCTCATTAAATTGTCTTATTTGTTTGAACTACAGTACAAGCAAGCACTAAGTATTGTAATGTGATACTATATTGAAACTTGCCATAATAATATACGTTTCCTACAGGAAAGTCGTTAAAAATCTCTCCTAAGCATGCCACAAGTCCAGAAACTGCAGTATGTGATGGCTGTGTGCAACATTTGGCTTTTGTAACACAGTGAATAGTGTTTTGCCCGCTATAAGTCAGCCATTTCCTCAAGGAAATTCATAAAAAAAAATCAGAACAGAAATACGTATCCTAAGCAGATCGGGAATTTAAATTAGCAGTTTGGTCGGACCATCTTGAAAATGGGTTTTAATTAATCAATGTTCAAAAGACATGTTAAGTAGTGTATTGTAAATCGCTTTTTGTGGTATATTGCATTTATACTTGAATAAAAAAAAATTGGGATATAGGAAGCCTTCATTGCCGGACAGGTTTTAATCATGTTTCATAAATTTCTTCTTATACTTTTTTCCCCTTTATGTTTCTTGACAGAAGCAAGATATTATAAATTTTATTGTCTAAGACATGATTTCCCTCATAGTTGGTAGAACAAATTTCATGGCATTAATGCAAAAACTATAGAGTTAGGATAACTACTTTTATGTCAAACAAATGCTAACAATTATTGTCTAACAGACAACTGAGGAAATTGTAAGAAAATAAACATACAGTATACAAGTTGAAAGAATATTTAATTAATTAGTGTGAGTATTTTCCTAAGAACTCCTTAAGCGTAATACTTCGCCAATCCAATACATGATCAATACACATTGCAATTCCAATGCATGATGAATACACATTGCCACTTTAATGCATTACCTATATACAATACATGATCAATACACATTGCCACTCCAATATATGATCAAATACACATTGCCACTCCAATGCATGATCAATACACTTTGCCACTCCAATGCATGATCTATGCACAATGCATGATCAATACACATAACCATTCCAATGCATGATACACATTGTCACTCCAATATATGATGAATTCACATTGCCACTCCAACGCATGATCAATACACATTGTCATTCCAAGGCATGATCAATACATGTTGCCATTCCAATGCATAATCAATACCTATTGCCATTCCAATACATGATCAATACACATCACCATTCCAATACATGATCAATACACATTGCCATTCCAATACATGATCAATACACATTGCCATTCCAATGCATGATCAATACACATTCCCACACTAATGCATGATCAATACACATTGCCACTCCAACTCATGATTTTCTATGTATTGCCATTCCAATACATGATCAATACACATTGTCATTTCAATACATGATCAATACACATTGCCATTCCAATATGTGATCAATACATATTGCTACTCCAATGCATGATCAATACACATGAGCCTTACTATTCATCAAACGAAACTGTAAATCTAAACCAAAAAAGGAAGGGAAAAGCATAGAACAGCATAAAACATTATAGCGTCTGTTTTTTTTGTTGATAAAGAAATGAAAGGAAAGAAATGCCACACGAATGCAATTATTAAACAAGTCAACAACTGAATACACAAAGGTAATGATACTTTATTACTTAAATTAGTTTAAATTTAATACAATTGATAGTTGATTTCAAAGTACAAGACTTGAAAACACATATGGACGCAAGCTGTTTGAAGGGTTTGTTCTTCTCAAGGATCTATTTTTTGAATAATTGATAGCAACATCACAAACTTGCTAAGCAGTTTAAATCTGACATCCGCTCTGTAGAAAGCAGGGTGACGGTAAACAGGATTTTGAAAGACTGCCCTCATGTATCAAACTTGATCGCTTCCAAGTGGTTTCACAGAGCTCACACAACTGGTTGCAAATGCTATTACACTATTTTGAGATAATGAGATTTAATAATTTGCAGGTTGGAAAGATGTTTTCAAATTCAAAAGGTACCTATTTGTAGGTCATGTTTTGAGATCATAAAATTGCCAGAATTTTCAAGATATTTATCAAGTTACGGTGCCTTAACTATGTTTCAATCTTCTGAGGGTGACATTGCTCTTCAGAGGCTAAAGTAAATATTAAATCTTTCACATCAATAGCTACATTGTTTCCTGTTCACTTAAGAACTCTTTTTACTTTGATGGAAGGTATATAGTAATGGTATGTATGGTTGCACACACAGAACTAAATCTACTGGGTGCCAGATTAATTCCCACTTGTTTTTCAGAGAGTCAAAGTAATATATAGAGTTTTAAATACCTGTGCTTAGTGTGCAACCATTTGTACAGTATAGAAAGAAGTATAGATAAACATTATTTAATTTTTTTTCATTGTCATCTTTAATGAGGGTAGTCTTGCTCAGTGCAGAAGCACAGCTTTCCAGAGGAGCCCTCAAGATTACATTACACAACAAACAAATAATATAACATTTTACAAGAATTCCGTTGCTTGAAACTGTTTCACTGCAACTGGACTCTTCAACGGTGGATGAAATCAACAGAGGGTGTTAATGTGTTATCATATTGTCCTATCTGTGAAGTTATGTGTAAATTGACAAGCTATTGCTATTAGTTCAAGTACTGGATTCACAAGCAGTAGCATTGGAGTATGATGAATTGATCACTAAAAGTTTATGCAAGTTTGTCTGGTAATATGTAAAGGAAGGGATCTCTTTCAATAATTGTTGGAAGTTTCAAGTCAAACTAACAGTTTACTTAACTTGTGTTTTCTAATGTACTTTTTTTTGCATGTGAGTCTCTGTCACACGATCGTGTTACTTTAAATCAGAAATCTGTGAACACCATTGACAAATTAGGACCTGTAAAAGAGCGCCCTCTGTCAGAGCCGTAAAAAAAATAGTTGGGCGAGTTATAAAAACTGCTGGTATCTAAGTTTAGGTGTCAAAGAGGTTCATTCCTTGAGACACACTTGTCCAAATGATAAAATCTGGTGTGAGCTTCTGCACCTATTTGGTGCTCTAGTTATATGTTTTTAAGGGCAAATAGTATTGAGCATCTCCTATTGTGCTCTGTGTCTCACTTTCTAAATTTTAGGGTCAAATAAATGCTCTGGAAATCAAACAATTGTGTTTTGGTCACTTATTTGTTCAAGCCTTCCGTCACTCTCATCCATATATGAAGAGAGTCTGATGAAGAAACTAAATAATATAAAAGAATATCACACACACCCTTTTCATAGTCTAATCATGGTCAACAGATCCGAGGTACGATTACAGGTGCCCCATACTAAAACGTTCAGGTTCTGTAATTCTTTCTTACCTGAGGCAATACACTTGTTTATTCTCGCGTGCAAAGCGATCTGGCCACAGTGTGTGATCTGTCACTTGCAGCTCTCTGTGCTGCTTCTGTTACAGTTCTGGTTCTGCTTATTTAGTTTTATTCTCGTAGTTGTTCACTAATAGCTTGTTTATTATATGGTTTTGTTTGTATTCACTACTGTTTTTATGTTTACTGTCGACGGGAAATCCTTTCCGTTTTTTGTTTTCTGAAATGCACAATAAAGTTTCTATCTATCTATTTATCTAAAGATTTACTTTAATAATGAAGTTTGAAATCAAATTAGTAATCATTCATGTGTGCTATGTTTATTGTCAAACTGTCTTGTTTTGGCTAAATTTGTGCAAACGTTAATCGCCACCTGATAAACTGTTCACACTTTGTTTATATGCAACGCAGAACCAGACCCTGTATGTAACAGTTAGATCAAAACCGACAGCTTGAGAGACAAATAAGTTCTGAGTGTGAAAATTTGGTAAATTATGTTTCATGACAACGGTATTTGTGGATTGTATCTACGGAGAGGAGCCCGCATGTCAAGTATCTCGTTAAGAGGGAGTTGCAAATTACCTCTGTTTTATGTCTCGCCGCTGCAACTTTTTATGACCCTTCCGTTATGGCTAATAGCATCGATATTGCATTCACTGACACAACCCTGTTATCTTCCTCGATAAAATTAAATTAATATTTCTTTCGAATAATTTAGCCAAACCTTGTGGGGTTTGGTAAAGCGCATTCAAAATTTAATATTTATTTTTTCAATATGTTTGTCAATATATCGCTTTCTTTTAGCTTCTCTAAAGGTCAAACTTGTGATTTGACACCAACTTACACCAATAAGTTGGTTTGGAATATTTCATTCTGTGCTATTTTATAACCGTCGGAAAACTTTATTACAAATATCAGTATAGTGAGACAGGCTACGCAAAGCTATCTGTCTTTGGACCATCAAGTGGTGCTTCTTTTTGCTTTACTCTATATTTTGCTATAGAGCCGGTTTGTGAGGCTATTATAAATTTTCTGATGCTATATTTCAATAACTAAAATCTTATGACAATATAGCCATTAGTTTAATTATAGTTAAGAAAAACATTGAAAACAAAATATAGAGAAACAAACAAAGGGATTTTAACTTATTTCTGGTTTGATTTTCTATATGTGATTAATACCAATTTGGAAAGATTCTGAGTGACAAAATCTTAAGGCTCTAATGATTACATGAATGACTTCCTGACTGTAAACTTCAGTTGGTTGCAGAAAAGTTTCAAATTTATTAATTGTAGACCTTAAAGTTTAAGAGAAACCAATTATAGGATGGAAAACTTTCAAAATATTGAGTATATTGTACTGACCCTTCGAGTCTTATAATTTTGACATTTCATCGGTCTAACGTATCTCTCTACTGGCAACAAAGACTTAAAGATTGATGAAAACCAGCCTTAATACTCTTGAGGAAATGCAGAATGTCTCAAAAACCTTCACCAAAATACTGAAATATGAAGCTAAGATGTTCTTCTTAAACTGACCTCTCTCTATAGTACACTACTGCCTTATAAATCCCTATTCCTTTTTGAGTAAATCTATAATGGCCTATTGAAGTATTGGTCCATGGTGGACATTGTTGATTTAAGTTTCTCTTTCCCTAATTGTTCTAATTGCTATTATTCCAGCGAACAGGGATCGGCTGTTGTCAGGAATAAACGATCTATCACTCGAGATACATAAGCACCGAGGATCTCTGGTAATCACGTTGTTTAGATTAACACCTTATGTATGTAAATTTACCGAAGGTATAATGAATGGCTTCTAGCCTCAAAACCTTGTGAAGCTGTTTCATTCTACAAATACTTTAAGGCTCTCAAGAGATTGTTATAATGCATCTGTCAGTAAACAAATGAGACTTGAACATAACCAGAAATGTAACATCAAAGGAAAGGACTTTTCTCTGAAATAAATATGCCTGCTTACAGTACTAGCTAACTACTAATTGGTCAATGGCATTATATCTCTAGGTCGTGTATGTTTAATATGCAAAGTGTGGTTGTTGTCATGTATGAGTTAATAATTTGTAGGATGAAGGGGTTTGACGTCTTGTTGAACAGAGAAGAGAATGCTTGATCAAGTTTATAAATAGTTTAATAAAATTAAGATAAATGACATGTATATTAGCAGTCATCAATGGAGATGATAAGATATTTAAATGTGTTTTGGAAGAATTAATAATGGTTTTATCTGCATCCATATGGGAAGATTGGCAGGACAGGGAGGACAATGCATGAATGTAACTTATCTGTGATTTTTGGGAGGAGGAGGGGAGGGTCGGTTGGGAGGAGGGGAGGGGTCAGTTGGGAGGGGAGGAAGAGTCAGTTGGGAGGAGGGGAGGGTCAGTTGGGAGGAAGAAGGTAATTTTGCCATAAAGATGTAGTTACTGACACCAGTATATATGGTATTCTTGTTCAGGTAATCATTGTGAACTTGATGTAAATGTAGATAAATTATATGATAAGGTTCTAACTCCAATCAACCCAAAAAATATATATTGCCCAATTTTCCTTGTTTCTTTGAGCAACTTTTTACAAATCAGTCATGTGTATAGAATAAGTGATTATCTGCCTCTTTGTGCTCAATGGAGTGAAGTTAATTGGTTATGGTCACCGATCTCTCAGCTCCGGTGTAATGATGCATGCATAGGATGGTTAGACTCATTTATATTGCTTGGCGTTTACCAGCTCTACTTGAAAGATGGTTTCAAGGAAATTTCCATTGATATAAATTCTTCTTGGTCAAACCAGAGAAGATTGCACATAGGAAAAGATTTGCTGTATAATTTTACTTTGAAGGAGTCGGAACAGAATACCACACCTGAAACACTTTATAGCAGCAGTTGAAGAAAATTGGTGGGGATGGGGTGGGGATGGGGTGGGAGAGGGAGTGAGAAGCCGGGAGGGAATTGGTAGACTGCAGTAAGGAAGGGAAGGAGGTTGTGAGAGTGGAGTTATTCTGCTTCATGGGGTTGGAACCTGAATTATCCTTTATACAAATAAATCGAATATAAGCAGATTAGAGCAACTTCTCGCATTTCTGCAGAGTAACTGAATTGTGGCCGACTTGGTTCATTTTGTATCAAATTCTCCTACAAAATACTTGTCTCATAATTGGCAAAGTAAAATTTTCCACCTCTCACCTGTTCCTAATGCTGTGACTAAATAATATGTAGACATACCAATACTTTCAATAGCAAAACTGAGCAGTATGCAAGTATTAATGATGATAAAACATATTTTAATGCTATTGTACCCGGTATAAAATTCTACATTTGTTGTCTTGGAAGTTTGTCAGCTTGTCTTCATGAGAGAGTCATCTAAGTAACAGTTTTACATGAAACGTGCATGTCATTTATCCCAAAATACTCCACCCAGAGACCTAGAATCACAAATTACATTGTGTTTGTACTTTTATGTTCTCATCTTTCATTAATTATGAATAAATTTAATAGGTTTGAGAGTTTATTGCTTTTGTTATTTCTGATATCGTCCTCAACTGGCACAGTTAAAATCTCAGATAGGCCATTAAATGCATTTATAGAAAACTATGAGATGAAACTCTTCACTAATTAGCAATTAATATTGTGTTAATTTGTGTAGACGAGACAAACTGAAGTACTTTAGAGGATCCAGACCTACAGTATATTACTTTCAATAGGAAGCTTAAACAGACAATTAACAAGTTAACAGGGTAATTAAAAAAGTGCAAGACAATCTCATTTTGAGAGTTTGATAATTACAGAGTAGGATATGTCAATGACAGGTATTGTTTAATACAAGGATCTCTTTTACCTACAATAGCTGTGATGGATTCAGATCATGTTTGATATGCGTGAGCACCATTTTGAAATTAAAATTAGAATGGTTTCATGTAATCTTCTCTGCCTGTGTGAGCAGCGATATATGTCTGGCCACGGAGGCTGTAATCACGATTAAATCTTTCTGACAAATTAAAATGTAGAATATTTATAAAATGTCCTCACTTACATATCTCCTCACAACAAATGCACACTCACTGTACCGTTACTAAAGCACCTGGTATTAATCTTTATAGTACAGTTTACTCTCGCGTTGACCGACCCAATTTGGTCTACCCCTTCAGATGATTGATGTGTGTGAGCACCATATTGATTGAAAACCTACATCAGCATTTCTCATTCAAATTAAAATGTAGAATATTTATAAAACTTCCTCACTTACATATCTCCTCACAACAAATGCACACTCACTCTACCCTTACTAGAGCACCAGCTGGTATTAAACTTTATAACACAGTATACCCTCGCATTGACCGACCCAATGGTCTACCCCTCTTCAGATGTTTGATGTGCGTGAGCACCATTTTGATTGAAAACCTACATCAGCATTTCTTATTCTAAATGAAGAATATTTATTAAATTTCCTAACTTACATATCTCCTCACAACAAATGCACACTCACTGTACCGTTACTAAAGCACCTGGTATTAATCTTTATAGTACAGTTTACTCTCGCGTTAACCGACCCAATGGTCTATACCCCTCTTCAGATGATTGATGTGTGTGAGCACCATTTTGATTGGAAACCTACATCAAGATTGCATCTAATTCAAATTAAAATGTAGAATAAATTTGATGCAGCATACACATAGTAGATATGTGTGTAATGTACTAGTGTAATTTTCATAAACTAATCATCCCATTACCTTCTGTTCCTTTCTTAAATCCAATTCTGAATTTCTATTTTGTTTCTAGATGAATATGTTCCAATATCACTACTAGAGCGATTCATACTTCCTTAGAAGTTGATTTCACTCACTATTGAATGGATGAAGTAATGTACAATGCATATATATATACTGAATGCCTTGAAACATAAATTATGTAGTCACTTTGTATGAATTCTGAATGAAATGTCATGGATCAAGAGAGTCAAAATAATGCATTGGGGAGGGCAGTTTGGGGTTTTAATCAATATTTTTACCTCATTATTGTGGATTCATTGGAGAGTCCGTAATTATCGGTGACTTTTGAAAGTAACAAAAATGTACCTGGAGGATGTACGTATGAGCAGAAATAATATTCATTTTGAATAATTTATTGTTATCAGGAATATGCATGGATGGATGAGTAGGGGGTTAAGGAGAAGATGTCAGGGTGTACAAGAAGAAATATCATAGTTCCAAATGATCTTGCTGAATACATTTGCCATTCCAAACGTACTACAGGTACAGGCTTCGAGACTAGCAGACTCAAATATTTAACATATTCCCGAGGCCCGAGATTGGTCATATATTCTCGCATTCTTCAAGAACAAAGGTTAACTTTTACCTGTTTTAACACCTTGTCAAGATAAATTGATCGAGATGATATCATGGGATTCATGGCTATATTTTATTGCATCTAGATGTGTGACTTGTAACACTTTAATACTGCAGTAACGAGTACAGCTTAGGGTTATGGAGATGACAGTTGTGAGCTGAGCACACGATCAGCTAGACTATAACCTTGATGCAGACGTCACAATGTCAGTAAATTATTGTCTCCTCTAAATCATGTCTCATTCACATTTCAGCAAAGATCTATTATCAGAAATGATGATACAGGCTCCAAGTACACGATCCTCTTACATTGCAGATATGTATTTTAGATCCTCCTGCAAGCAGGAACTCGCAATGAAGCTATCATTGGCTTATTAAAGCCGCAAGCTGACCGAAGTCAGTCTCTTAGATTCATATGTACTGTCCATGATTATGAATTGTCAATTGTCAAGAACTCTGTAACTGGACGACATACATTAATCTTGGAGTGACTAGAACTCGGGACCTTATTATAATTACACAAAGGCATTACATAAAGGAGATATTACATAAAGGCATTGACTTTGTCACAATCTGATAGTATTTTATGATACCTAGAAACATGATATGTTAATTTAGTTCATGAATATTCATATTGCAAACGGAATGGTGATGAAATCAGGCACATAATACAGCATCGAAGGTTTATAGCATTATGAAACTATTTATATTACATTGTATTTGCATGACACAAAATGTTTAGGATTGGCTTGAATATTCAATAGGAACATTCCAATAGCTGAAGTTCATTGCTTAATCAGTTCTGGAAATTTATTGTCTGCATCTATAGGTTCAAACCACATCATTATAGCATATTGTTTGGCAAAGCTTTGAACTTATCAAATTTTGTGGTACTTAATGAATGTATCTGGCAACAACTGAGTGAACAGATGTGTTCATGGCAAGTTCAGCTGAAGATGTTTTTGTTTTGCTTTATAATAATAATAATATATTTACTCACTTATTCACAAAGGAGAATATTTCTACAAACCAGTTTCATTTTTATGAAATTCGAACTATGTCAGAGAATCTTGACAGCTGAGCAAACATTCCAAATGTATCAGGTTTCAAGGATAAATCAACAAAAATATCTTAATAGAAAAAGGAGGGTTTTTGAAGAAAATTTGCTGTTATGACAGCACAGTAGTAAACTGGGTTCCATCCGAGAATCCAGGGTTAAGCCTGCCATAATATGTTCCATTCAATCAACCATATATTGAGTAAGGGACAAGATATTGAGACAGGGTTTTCAAACTATTAAACAGAGGTGAATATTTTTCTTTTCGATGCAAGTGTTACATAATTGTCTGCCACTGAATTTCCGTTTAGTAATTTTAAAGTCAGCCAGTTATGGTTGTAAACATTGATCTCTTAGATGGAGTGAGGGTTGCATAGCTAAATATGCAAATATTATAAGGCTGAATCAGAATGCTTCAAAAATAGGAGCAATTAATTAAACTTTCCCTTTTGATTGGCAAATAGTGTCAATTTGTTTCTAACAAGCATTTCATTATCCTCTCCATATTCACCATGCATTACCATGGTGCAAGTCTCGTTTAATTGGTTGCAACCCACTAATGCTAGTTTTCTGTGGAAGTACGAAAAGTTCATTAACTCTTGACCAGGTGAACTAATCCCTTTTTTATCTTATCTTAGCAGTATCTTTTACTTTGAGTTTGTTGTCCTCTTTAAAATATAGTAATATTATAAAATCCTATTGAATTATTTGTAATGCACTTTTGCTTATTTTTCTTGTAAGAATCAGAAAAGTTCTTTGCCTTTTAACCAGGTGAATTTGGAATTGAACCTTGCTGATAGAAGCAGAATCTTTGTTTAAATACCATTGTTCATTGAGCTTTGTCACTATAATCAATAAAATTCTAAAAATCATGAACTTTTTCTTTAATTGTTAGTATCTTCTGCAATAAGGAAGTACAAAAAGTTCTTTGGCGTCTCTACTCGGTGAATTCCGGGATGAAACTAAATTGTTTATAAAAGTCACAGTATAATTGTTTACTTTCAGTACTTCCTTATTCATTGAACTTTGCCTAATTTATTATCTGATTACATGAGATAGTATAATATCTTCCCATAAAATTTAAGACCAATTCCGGTCGATCTTCGTTATGAACTGTAAACATAATGTGAAGTACATTGATCTTGAGCTGTTTGTCTATCATGGAGGGCAGGTTTACACAGTTTCTTTGTCTTTCAATTAGAGCTAATCAATTGAATTCCGATGACGAAGCCTGTCTAGTTGAGAGACGGTATACTGGAGAGGTTCAGACCCTTCAGAATGGTTTCATTTAATCTTTCTCTGCCTGTGTGAGCAGCGATATATATGTCTGGCCACGGGAGGCTGTAATCACGATTGAATCTTTCTTCTGACAAATTTTATCCTTCAAAGTGATTTCGTTTTTTAAGTTTAAGAAAATTCGACGACAGGAGAATTTCATCGAACTTGGAGAAAGCTCTTCTTTTTAATACTACTACAGTTTTCCTCTCAATTAATTGGTCATGCCCCTTTGTATGTGGATTGTGAGGATGTGATTGACTTTGTAAGACAATTTAAATGTTTTGCTTTACACAGATGGAGACGACTGGACTGCAAATATCCATTTAACTCTTAGATCTGTCTTTATAGTGAACAATCTTAAATAGCTTCAAGAAATGGTTAATGTTAATGTAAAGCAGACTCTACAAGCCATTGATAGTATTGGATGTGAAGGGCCCTCTTTGTATCATCTCATCTTCTCCTCCTCTGTGAGAGGAGTTATAAGGATTGAGATGCTGCTATAGATGGTGACATGGTCTTTACATTGTGTAAGAGCTATTTCACTGGATCATACTTTACATCCTTGCAAGAACAAACCAATTAATCTCAAGAGCAAAATTGATTTCATCGTCATGTAAATTTTTCGCTTCCAACGTGAAATAAAACTTGACTTACGTTTATATCTGTAGGTGGATCTGGAAAGAAACCCTAAAAACGAGAACAAAATGTAATATCGAAATATGTAATCTTTGGTGATAAATTTCTGTATTATTTGAGGATCATTTGATGGTATCATTTGTTGTGATAACGTTCTTTGGATAATAACAGTTTGTCTACAGCCAGTCAGGATTGCATTTGGAGGTATTTCATTAACTATAACTTTCCCCTCGTGCTGATGCTCGTTTTATTAAACCACAACAAATACTAGATCAGTCTTGTCAGAAGAAGATGATTTGTAGCTCTATCAGCGAGTAACATCCAGCACACACCAAATTTTCAAATCATTTTCATTCTGGTTTTGGCTTATGAAGCTGGTTAAAACTGTAAACTTACTGCTGTTTAATGGGATCCAAATGTTCGAAAATTTCCAGAAAATCATGCAATTATAAGAGCCACAAATGTTCTTCATTATTTTGATATATTGGACAGTAAATAACCTTGTCAAGCACCATTTATGGTGCCTACTCATGCAGGATTCTCATAAAGTGAACATTCCCGATCATCTATGCACATAGTGAAGGAAAGTTACAGATCCATTTGATAAAGAGAGAAATATCTAAGAAACTGAGAGGGAGTATAGCTATTCTAAGTGTGTCTGACTCCAAGATTCTTACTTTATAATAGCAATTAAAGTTTGCGAGAATTTGATATACTGTGCTGGTGGAGATAATACTATGTCATACAATTAACTTTGCTGTGTATCTTTCAGTGGAGATGCTATATGTTAGCATCCATGTGCTATGAAACAGCTGAGAACAGTGACAGAATCTCTCATGGAAAATTGAACATATTTTCTGGAGAAAAGAATTTTCACTGGGAATGAATTCTTGGTTTCTGACGATCTTCCTTATTAGCCTTTCATCATAAGATTTTTTTTTTTTTTGGAAAAAAAAAAAACTTTTTGGGAAAACAGCTAATATGCCAGCTCTCATCAGCTTTTGGATTTGATATTCTGCTATCGAAGGCTGATGATACATACCAGTCAAAATAAAGAGTCATGCTTTATTCCAATCAAAGATAAATAATTGACCGTAACTAATAGAATACTATGCTTAGAGGAAAGTTCAACGACTTTCCACAAAAAAGTTACATAAATTTGAATGCCTGAAATGACCCGTAATAAAAAAATTCTTAGTCGCTAGCCAGAGGTCATTCAGAAGATAGCAAGTGCTCAGATGATTGTAATTTACCTTATTTTTCAATAACGGATCTGTTTTGGATACACTGGTGGTCATTAGGGCGGCAGTGAGTACATCCGCGAGATTTATCTGTTAATAGTGGATATCTTGACCTTGCCTACTTTCCTTGTCGACGTGACATGATTTCTTACTCATTCGCTGAGGACATTTACTGCTTGATCAAGTCCATCACAAGAAAGAGGATTCGATCAGGGATCAAACAAACTATACATGCATCTTTAATTAGTGGGTGACCAATTTAATAGGACATAAAATGCAAAAATGAAGCATCAAATCATCAGGATATTATAATCTGTTCAGATGGACCCATTCTGCAGTGTCCATGGCAACGCAGCAATTTGCGCTTGTTTGCGTGATACACAAAACTCTTGCAAAGTATAAACACACAACAAGAAGCAAGTAATACTGTTTATGCTCTCATCCATATGTGATACTATAGTGAGAGATTCAGTCATTTCATTTTGTCATGTTCTAAATTCCCACATGTGTGCACTCTAGGACTGTTTATAGTACTAGTAGTCTACAGTTTCAATGCCTCCGTGTGCTAATTAAGACCGAGACACAGTCGCTCTGACTTTCTCCTGCAAGTGACACTTATATGATGCCAATTGAGGATCATAGTTTAATTATACGTCCGGTTCGGATCAGGCCGGAGAAGTGAAGTATCGTATGTGATTAAATCTGAAATTCATCATTCTAAGTGTGACAGTTTCAGTAATAATTTCAGGCTTAATTGTTTATCAGCAAGAGCCTTTTTTGATGCCATTGTGTGGAAAGTAAGGATTGCATGGATTTCTAGGACAGATCTATTTATCATAGATACTGTATGTGAATGCTAATTCCATCATGGTTCAATGAACAGTGAGATGTCAAGCTTGGCTTTTTCTTCAAACAGTATGAAGATCAGGAGATAGATTAAAACAGATGTAGATAAGGTTCTGTAAAGGAG
Source organism: Apostichopus parvimensis (assembly GCA_000934455.1). NCBI lineage: Eukaryota > Metazoa > Echinodermata > Holothuroidea > Aspidochirotida > Stichopodidae > Apostichopus > Apostichopus parvimensis. The sequence continues at coordinate 112,001 of KN884831.1, forward strand.
TTTATTTGAATATTTGTTCTATTTCTCCATGGAAACCACGGTCTAATATCGCACATCAGGGTATTTATTTTATTGTTCAAGTCTGGAACGGTTGCTGACAAAATGGCTGAGAATGCTACAAAGTTTATTCCAGAATGGATGAAGTTGACAACTCAGCAGTATATGTCGACTGAAGTCAGTTCTGATCACAAGAATACATCTGTGACTGATAACTTCCCACCACCATTATTGATATCATTTGAAGTCGCGCTGGTTGTTATGATGGTCTCAGGAACAATCGGTAACGTCTTAGTCATTACGGCAATATGTAAAACAAAGAAACTACGCATCTGGCCAAATGCACTGTTAGTAAACATGGCTCTAGCCGATCTCGGTGTATGCATTATGGTCATACCTACAATGTTACGAAGGAATCTACCCAACGCGGTTCCCCACGTAAGTTTGTTTTGGTGTCGGACGGCTTTCTATCTCAACATCATATTCTGTGGGGTTTCTCTGGGAACCCTGTATTGCATATCATTCACTAGATACGTACTAATCACAAAACCTAAGCATGTGTACCTGAAGTACTGTACCAAGACAGGGACCATTCTTATACTGATCTGGGTCTGGACTAGTACAGTAACTCTGACCTTTCTACCACTGCTGGGATTTGGTACCATCGAGTATTTTTATGCTCTTAATGGTTGTCACATAAAGGAAGACGATAGTCTCTCGTGGTGGTATATGACGTTACTTCTCCTCCTGGGTGTCTTATCCTGCGTGGTCATTATACCGTCTGCTTACATTCTCATCTTCATAAGAATACACAAGTCTCGTAAACGGGTACAGGACACAAAGGAATACAGCCGCCAGGGTTCCGACGGCGGGAGAAACACAGTCTCAAAACGGAGAGAGCAGTATCTCTCAAAAGAGGAGCTAGCCGTGACTCGGATGATGGTGATTGCCTGCGTGGCGTTTACAATTTGTTGGCTGCCATTTACTCTTAACCATTTACTAAGCTACAGTAGTTTGAAAGGCCCTTTGGCTTCTAGAGTAGCTTCTTTATTTGCTGTCGCTCATTCTGTCTGTAATCCTATAATCTATGCAGGAATGAATCCTATATTCAGAGAAGCATTTAGGAATGTCTTATCTTGCAAGTAAATCTTTTAAGAGCTATTTCATGTGAGATCATGATAATATCAAGGAGAACTATAATTTTCAAGTCATAATAAAAAGACTCTACCTTATTTGTGAAATCTGTTCAGGAACTTCTGGCAACTTTGTTCCCCTGCATTGTTGTCTTCAGATAAACCAGGTTTCACTTTTATCAAAGGAGGACCAATATGAATACTGTAGGAGAGATGTGTATAGGCTTGGTGAATAGAACACCAGCTTTATGCAGGTGGAGCATAGACCTTCCACTATTTTTATTTTATCTACAAAGTACTGGTGGTAGATGATCATTGCAATTGATGATTTTACCTGTTTTGGGTTATGAGTTATAATGCAATATGAATTTGATGTAAACAACAACTTCCAATTAAAGCTGTTTTTGCATGTCTGAACAGAAAGTCTGATGATTGGATGACCGCTACAAATTTGCCTGCTGTTTATTGTATGTCGTGATTTGTTTAAATTCATTATAGAGTAAGTTTTGAAAAATTGTCACCATTAAATTTTGTCCATTCAGGCTTTCTTAATAAGTCACCAAGTTTACAGATTTTGAAAGATTAATATAAATATCACACAATACAGAAGAGGTTTACTCATAAGAATAGGGTAAAATATTTAAATTCAGTTTCGTTCAGTTCAGTGTTAATATATTTCGCATATACATAGACATACAAAAACAGTGCAGTAATGGTATATACAGGATACTAGAAAAAACATAAAATGTTTATCAAGCTAGTAACCCTAAAGAAAACGATAGGATGTCTTTTAGATAGAGTGTCTTTTAGTGATTTTTGTCTATTCCACAACGTAGTCAGTTCTTGTTTGGAAGTTATTGAGAGTTATTTCTGTAGAATAATATGCTCGAGCTTGTGAACCTTAAAAAAAATGTAGGTGACACTTTCTATCTGTGATATAGACGTAATATGCCCTCGCATTATTTATCTATATCTGCATCTGTTTGTGCTTTTCTTTCTTTCATTTTGGTCAGTTTCTTCTCCAGTTTTGCAATTATCTGTGACAGTACATGTTATATACTGTGATAGGCTATTAATTGCATAGCAACGGCAGAACAACCAATAAGTGCACACTTCAAGTACTGTATGTTGTATCATAGATCAACTATTTTTGCATAAGTTATACAACTAATGAAGTAAACTTCACTGTTACAAGATTTTTCATGAATGTCGGCGTGACACCGTATAGAGCAGTAACAGCCAAAGATGGACTGTAAATAATAGATCAGTGTTGCAGCTAGTAACATTAAGTTTGGGTATTGGCTGCAGCTACAATAAGTATACAGCGGATATTGGCTGCAATCTCAATAAGTATACAGCTAGTTAATATATTGGCTGCTACTACATAAAGTTTATACAGCTAGTTTGTGTATTGCAATTGGCTGCAACTATAATAAGTGTACAGCTAGTTTGGGTATTAGCTGCAACTACAAACTTGTATATAGCTAGTTTGGGTATTGGCTGCAACTACAAGAAGTAACAGCTAGTTTGGGTATTGGCTGCAGCTACAATAAGTATACAGCTAGTTTGGGTATTGGCTGCAACTACAATAAGAATATAGCTCGTTTGGGTATTGGTGGCAACCACAATAAGAATATAGAGCTATTTTGGGTATTGGCTGTGCACAACTATATATAGCTGTATTTTAGTACTGTTCGTAGCTAACGTTGGAACTATGTGAGATCATTCCATCTCCCTTTAATAATCTAAATGGGTGTTACAAATTTGAAAGCTAAGAAACTTTATATAAAAGCTATAAGGGAGGAAGGGAGGAGGGATGAAGAAATACACTAAATTATTTAAATCATGTAACAGAGTTTCAATATTTTAATTTTGAGGTACAAATGATATGTTATATGATGATGATAGAGTTTCATTGGAATGCTTTCTTAATTCACATTATTTTGTAATTTAATTAATAAATGTCTGACTTTGTGTTATGTCAATAGTTTAAGGAAAAGTGACGTACTGACTTCTACATTATTCTTTATCTAAATTAATAAATAACTTACATTATTGATTTATATTTATGTTTTTCCTTTACAGAGAAATACCGTATCACACAATGACAAAAAGTCACATCATTATTAAAATTGTTAAATCAGAAGTTTTACTTTTTTTTTTTCTCTGAATTGTATAGCAGTAAACATCTGCATTCAGTAATTTCTTTCTCTGAAGTTGATCCATCGCTCCTTCACTTCTGTACACCTCAACCGATAAAAACACTCATTGCTTTAATTTTGATAACTTAGACAAGAACTACTGTAGTTTCAAAACGATACTTCCTTTAACAAATAGCTACTAAAAGGTTTCCAAAGGAAGTAATCATTCTTGATCCCCCCTCCCCCCCCCTTTCCCCTTCCTTTTGGTAAAAGACAACCTACTTTCCAAGCATCATGCATTTTCATTAAGCGTAAAATGTTACTTTTTGAACAGGGAGTACCGTCACAATAATAATAATAATATCACCCTTAGGATATATATACATCAGACTCAATATATTAGGAATATAATCAAATCTCTCTTCCCGCCACTTTAGGTGAGTGAATAAGTCTGCACGTTGTTAATCTTATTGATAGAATGTGTTAAAGTAAGTGAGCCTGACGTTACGATCCTAACAGGATCTTCTTCATAGGCTGAAACATTCAGCTTCTGAAGAAGATCCTGCTAGGATTGAAACGTCAGGGCCACTTACTTTTACACATTCTCTTACACAGGCTCTTTAGTGGATAAGCAGTTTGCTAATAGTTTATGTTTTATTTTCATATGGATGGATGGATGTAACACTGGACATCAATTTTGACAGTCTTTATAATAGACATAGTTATGATGGTTGCCTCAGATGTCATTTTGGTTCTGTACGTTGCTTGAGGCCATCTTTTAGTGGATTTTAGTATCAAAAGTTATGGTTATATTAATGCTTTATTATGCCAGGAGGTTATAAATGAAGAAATATTGTCAAAGTCAATATTCATTATGAAAATCCCAATCACCACCTACCTTATCATATACATCTCTGAAATGTGAACTACTTTTGGCCAAGATATAATTGATGCCCATTAGTGGTAACCTTCAACTAATTTAAGCTAGAAATGATATGAGAATTTGCCTTATTTGGAAAAGAGAATAAACTTTTCACCTTTTATCGATCAACTAATCACGATTCTTGATATAAACATTTCTCTATATTCAGGGAATAATTTATGATTCATATTTTTTGTAGCGGGTTTGAAGGCGATGAATTTTGTCTCTAATAAAATACTATGATTTCTGTGTATGAAAGCTACTACACTGTACATCTTGACACTTGTATAGCAACTTTTCCAGCTTGTATAGCATCTTGTGATACCAGACAAGAATCCTCCCCCCCCCCCTATTTGAAACCTTACAAATACCAACATCCAAATACAGCATTAAGCAAACAACAGGTCTATTGCCTAAATATTCTTTTACTTGTGGATAGAATGCGTTTTTAACTGATTCCTGTAATAATGTGACTGCATTTTTGTCAACGAGATAAGCCAAACAATGTGACCGACTAGATATTTACACAATAAAATTAAGTAATCACTTGTTGCGCGTAAACAATGCTCGTGAAAGTGAAATTCTCAAGTAACCCCTAGGATGTATTTTGGGACGGTCGTGACGTAGACCTAACAAGTAAAAGCTGAGGTAAAATCAAAAACCTTCCATCATTAACGATTTATTATCCGAAGTGTTAAGTAAGATACCGTTTATCTTCCAGCCTGATTTATGGCCAAGAAAATGAGGGACTAGGATGTGGATTTATCTAAAGAAGTATACATAGTCTCAGGATGATTGAAGTTAAAGAACATCGAGATTGAATTGTCCGTCAGTCTCGTCAGAGGTCCAGTGTCTCTTCTGATACTTTTCAACGTCTAATAAAGCTTAGAATGTTAGTAAGAGAATACACTCGTCACCTGACAGCCAACCTCTGCTTTATAGTTATAATCTTGAGGCCCCGGGGGTCTTAATGACGTTACCTAAAACTCAGAGCAGATTGTAAGTCCCTTGATTGTCCAGGGATGATTCAGGAGGCAAGAGTTTCACCTTGGAATATAAAGCAGACAATCATCGGTACAGGTTGCTTAGTTTGCATAAATTTGCATATTGTCTTTGGGCGATGTATGATTAGTGGATGTATCACCGATACTTAGGTGATAGAGATCCAGTTTATTGAAAACCTTTTCACACAAAATCAACGACAATATATATTTCTTTCCTTTTGCAAGATAATGTACATCACATCAGTTGCCTGATAACCGCATTTCCAATATATGTGTTTTGTGATATATGTAAGTATTTTAGATCTTCCTGCAAGCAGGAACTCGCGAAGAAGCCTCATTGGCTTATCAAAGCTGCAAGCTGACCAAAGTCAGTCTCTTTGATTCATATTTAACGCCCATGATTATGAATTGTCAATTGTCAACAACTCTGTAACTGGACCATATACATTAATCTTGGAGTGACTCGAACTCGGGACCTTATGATTAAAAGGCACCGGCGTTAACCACTGAGCTAACACTCCACAATATAGAGCCTATGGTTCAAATGGTTTAGTTTTCACTTTATTGCTTATTCAGATTTTGGGGTTTGAAGATAAGTAATTAGAAGAATAAATAATAAATAAAGGAAAACATGAGAATTGCTGTTGTGGTGACATTAAAAATCCATTTTGTACTGATTTGTATGATGCATCATGCAACATCAAACCAGTTGATATCCTGGCAACTTTGATGTCTTTTAGTGAAGTCTATAAAGGAGATTAAATGTTACGTGAGTGTATTGCACTTCTCTGTATTAAAGACCTTTATTCCTTGTCTTACAATATATATGAACGAAGAAGCATCTCTCTCTGCATGGAGATAGTAAAATGTTATTAATATTGACTTTTTTCCAAACCGTTGACCAAAAGTGAGAGGTTTTAAGTGTCAGCTCAATATCACGCCGGCTTTCTCCAAATATCCGTCGTTGCTAGGAGTTGTAAGTGGCTGTCTTGCCTCTGCTCTCAAGTTACCGGTTAAATTGAGTAGTATTCTATCAAGTCCGCTGCGTTATTACTATTTACCTAAGAATTTATGTCAGAGAATATGTCGTTAAGCTCAGTTTGATGCTTCCACCAATGGTCAATTCGAGTCATAAGTAAAATCAGGGTAAAGGGTAAACCCGTAATTTTCGCTTTCAAAAGTTGAATTTAATTCACCTAGATCCATCCTTATTTGTTCATCTAATTTTAGTTTTCGTTCATTTGCGTGGGTAATAATTAATACTGCCATTGCAGCAGACTGGTTTCTGGACATACTATCTCTCTTTCTGGTTTACACCATGAAATGCAGAAAAACGTCAAAAGAATTGTTCAATGTAATGTGTTGAGAGTTAGTCACGGCAATTTGTCTGTCTGTCTGTTCGTCTTTCCGTCTGTCTCTATGTCCGTGAAGAATGCCTGAAACATTGCTTGGTAGTCATTCATTGAATTTTAGTAGACTATTAAAGTGAAGTTATAACATATAATGGGTGAGGGAAGGGGGAAGGGTTAGGGGGAGGGGGGTTGTAGCAGCTTGTTCATCAAGCTCATGAAAGTTTCTACAATGGTTTAAATGCTTGATTTTCATCAAACCTGGCCATAGTGATCATCGGATGATGGGTCAAATAAGATGTACTTTATTCCAAGGTCAAAGATAATTTGGAAGAAAATTTTAATGGTCAAAAAAGCAAAAATCATGTAAAAAGTCTACTTCTAGAGTTTAGCTTTGATTTGATCAAACTTGGTTTCATACTGATCATCAGATGATGGATCGCAAAAGGTGTAGACGTCTTTCCAGTCAAAGGTCAAAAGAGGTCAAACATAAAAATATAAAAAAAGTCTTCTCTTACAATTCATAGCAGCGGATGATAAGTCCAAAAAATTGTACTTTATTCTGAGGTCAAAGGTAATTTTGGGTCAAAGAGTTCAAATCCTGGAAAAACATGTGACAGCCTGGTGTGATTTACACCTAATCACAGTGGTTACAGTAAGCTGTTCTTAATCTTTTCCACAACTTCCACCATGCACTTAGCTATTAAGAAATATCCAGTTGCAGCCCACTGTATTTAGCTGTTAATGAATGCTTGATGCATTAGGTGTGGTGTCCAATTTGCTGTTTATGACATGGCTTTGCAGTCCCTGGAGTCCTGACTCTACAGAGTTTAATTCAGACATCATTTAGTGAAATAATTTATTAATCACACATGGTTTACAAGCTACCTAAACTTCCTTTAAATTATCAGAATTCAGACAGGTTAGTTACAGAGATCTAGAAGTTTGTTTGACCTAGCTAAGGAGCGATATCAAATGAGAAAATTGTCATCAATCTACTTCATTTATATCACAGTCCCAAACATCCAGAGGTTCTGCCTATGTAGATTAATTGTTTAATGTTGATAAACACATGCTTGCTATATAGGAAAAACAGGGTTTATAACATTTAGTGGGAATTTGTTTCT
>KN884832.1:7577-17841 GCA_000934455.1 Apostichopus parvimensis
TAGAACTGCTTTATACCTCATAGGGAGTAATTTAGTCTTCAAAGTTTGTGAAGCAAGTTTTAAGACTCTGAATTTTGTCTCTTGAAAATGCTGTACTGTATTGTTGCTGTGTACAAAAAGTGTTTTACATCTTTGCACAGTTTGTTTAACAATTCCCTGCCTTATTGCAAATTCACTCACGTTTATAAATTGAAATTTTTGTAGGGTTGTTATGGAATGTGCATTTACTGTATATGTATGTACATACAGATCAAATACTACATGTTTGTATATATGTATAAACATAGCACAAGCATTGTAACAAGATAGCATGCTGACAGTGCTAACTAGTACTACTGCGTGTATGATGCTTGTACATAGACTTGTACTTATTACAACTTAGCCTAAGACCTAAGTGTGACTGAACAGTACTGAAATCAGCTATGTAGTAGAATCATACAGTATACTGCTATATAGTGCTTTGTGGATGTTGTGCAGTATATATGTAACAAACTGTGTCTTCACTGTGATGTGAACCGCAGGTGAACATGTCCAACAGAGAGTCGGAAAGTAGGTAAATGTACACTACTAGTGTACTATGTGTAGTACTGCCCTGTGAAATTCTTTTAAACACACAATTGATTATTTCCTCATTTCCTTATGTCATACTTGTTGACTACCTGACCACCAATCTAGGATGCTGCCATGAAGCTTCCTTGATCTGTTGTCGTGAAGTTATTTACACAGCAACGAAGGAAAATTTGTGTAATGCGGATTGTCAGATTGAATTGGAACAAACTGTAACTGTCCCTTCATTTGGCTGCTGAAGAAGCACAACATAAACTACAGGACCTACACGACAAGAAGAAAAGAAAGAACCGAATGAAAAGAAAAAAGAAAGTCCGAGAAAAGAAAAAAACAAAAACAAAACCAAAGCAAAAACAATAACTGTAAAGGTCAAGTCAAAAGCACAAAGCGCAAGCGTGCCATTGAAAATAAAGATTAAGACATATACATCAAGATCAAGGTCAAGACAAATACAGACATAAAAATCAAAGGCTAAAGCAGAAGAACACAAGTACAGGCGACTTCGACAATGATAATTATAGCCATTGCAATATCAGGATGTTCCTGGAAAGCAAAAGCAAAAGGAACAGTACAAGTGCAAAGGAACAGTATGTGTGTGTGTACATGTACATGTGGCACTGGCACTTTGAAACATAAACAAAAACCAAAACGTTAAATCAACTTCAAACCAACCACAGAATATCCATACAACATGGATACACCATAGGTCAAAAAGACATCAAAAGGCAACAAAAGGCAACAAAAGAAAAACACATAAAAACAAAGCAAACCAAAATAGAGCTTAGATAAATGTTATAGTGGGTAGATATGTGGATCCCACTGTATCGTGATTGCATGAACACCATAGTTGTTTGACTAAGTGAGAGGTCATGCGAGGTCAAAGTCGAAAGAGCCACATAGACATGATTGTAAGTCAAAAGGTTGCCTGCACTCCATTCAAGGTTTGTGGTTTCACCTTCATGAATACAAGAGCACTATTGTTTTGGGGATGTCAAAGGTCACCTGAGGTCAGTGTAGGTCAAAAATTTGAAAAAGTTTGTAAACATGTTAACCTGTAAAAGTGAAGATTGGGTTTAATACTTGGTACTGTATGTAGATCCACTGCAGTAGTGCAATTACCTATTATTTGGGGTTCAGTATCATTTACCTTCTCAGGGAAATTTTTGAACAAAACCCACATATGCTTTGTTATATTGTGACTTTCTATAGATCCACCTTTATAGTAAGTAGAAAAACACTATTTTTGTTTGTGGAGGTGAAAGGTCAGCTGTCAGCAGAGAGTGAAAGTCAGAAATCTTTGTAAACATTATGTCATCAAGTCTCCATGTTTAGTAACTGTAAAGGTTGGATGAGCTTCATGGCCCTACCGTACTGTACTGTAGGTCCAGGTTAGTGTAAGAACCTTGAGCCTCACTCAACAATAATCAAAATTTGAAGATCTTGCATTTTATAGTCAATATGCATGAATGTAAAACATGGCAAGGAATCACAAAGTCTGTTGGCTTTCCAGTTGTAATTCCCTCGTCCTTTCATAGATCCGTCTAATTTATGCCAAAATGTAGCATTCCGGACTACAGCCAGCTAAGTTGTAGATTGAATACAAAAACCTTGTCAACATTTCATACATCTATAGTATCATGTGTGTTTATTCTTTTGAACGACTTTGAAGGGCAAATATAATACTGCTCTGGCAGTGTGCTCCAATTTAATTTAAAACTTGTCGTCTGTATTAAAATAGCCGAAATAGCTTCAAATATAGTAAGGTCTACCTTGTAGCGCCTTGTGTACTTTGTCACCTTTCAACTAACTTGTCCCAGTCAAGTTTATTGACATTGTAAAAGTGTTCCTCTCTGCTGCATGGTAACAATACTACAGAGTAGGGGCACCTGATAGTTGTCAAACTTGTCGACAAACGTTATCACTTGTTAGCTTTAATAGCGTGTGTATGTGTAACCAAATAGTACTCAAAATGTAGCAACTGTACTCTCAAAGTTGAAGCATTGTACAGTATGTACTGTTCTTGAACATGGTGGAACAAATTACTCACATTATCTAATGACACTTCTGTAATAAGTATCTTTGCCTTTCCTATCTTCACACAATATCTTTGATGTGAATATCATTCAACTACTGTATGCAATTGGTTGCATAATTTGCAAATATAAATTATAAATCTCCTCCATGTATGCAAATAACATTGAAACCAAAATACATTTACACTTTGTGAAAAAACTGTGATAACAATGTTCATCTTTGTTTAATTTAATAAGAAATGTCTGTTTCTTGTAGACCTTATTCTAGATTCATTGATTCACAAGTTTATAGCCTTTCTAAACAATCATCAACAGGGAACTTACTGTAGGCTTGTGCATACAACATGTTCCCAAAGTGGGAGATGAGGAGGTAAAAGTACTTATCGTCAAGGTGCTTTTAGCCTTTTACACTAGATCCGGAATTCTGGATCAGATCTCGACGTCAGGATCTGATCTTGACGTCGAGATCACTGCTGTAAGTGTAAACACAGTTTAGATCCAGATCTGATCCTCCTATTTTGATGCTGGCAGAGACCAGGATCTGATCTGGACGTCGATATCAATTTTGCAATGTAAATGCTCAAGCATCAACAGTGACCCGAGATATCCGGTGCCCTTATTACGTCACATGCATTCTTGCGTGAAATGCCAGTCCTGTATCATGCATACATAGTATTGTCACCCTAAAGCTATGCAACCATGACAACAAAAGTTTTGGAGTATATATGTACTATGCGATCCGCGGCTGCGCATGACACATTTCCAATCAGATTTTTTTTACCAACATCCGGTGAAAACCTGTCTCCTCACAACAACTACACCCTTGCTCTACCATGGCTAGAGTGAACTGGTAACATGTGACACTGACACCCCCCACCCCCCTCTCCCTCCTGTCAACAGTGAAAACGTTCATGAAAAAAAATCTGATTCAATTTCTTACATGCATGGAAGGCTAGTATGGTACATCTCCTATAAATGTGTGGTAGGTAAAGGCAAATTGGAAATGTTTGTTTTGAAAATCCCCCCCCCCCCCTAACACTTTAAACATGCTATAGAACTGTTTTGATATGAATGCAGTGTTCAAATTATAACACTGATTGCAACTGAACTGACTTAAGTCAAGTTGCCAAAGTATGATTGCCAAAGTATGATTGTAAGGAATAAGTAAATATATATCTTCTATTTCCTTTTGTTATTTGTTGACAGTATGCTTCCTGTAGAAGAGAATCCTGTTCTCATTCATACGCATTCTCATTTTTAGTTTTCACTGCTAAACCTAGAGAGAATAATTCATCCAGTATCATATTGCAAATGCTATGCAGAAATGGTCAAATTGCTATACAAGTGCAAAGATATGTATATTTATATACATAGTAGGTTTCCACACAGGAACCATGGTAAATCACAAGAGACAACAATTTTCAGTCTGTTGTAAAGCTGCTTCACAAAATTGAACACTTCATTTTTCCCTGTGCTGGACAGTTCATTGCCACTGTCATAACAAATTTTAACTAAAAGTAAGTTAAATGGTTTACTAGCTTTACTGTCTCAGAATGATGAGTAGAGCCTCCCCCAGATGGTTTAGTTTGTTTGATACATACAGCAGCAGTTTAATTGGATGAAATTCTCCTGAGGTCGATTCAGGCCTGATTTAAAAAGTCTGCAGTCAGACTGATGGCTATGTTTCTATTTCGGATTTATTTTCATTCAGCATTTAAAATGCTAAATTTATTGAGGCAAAATGGAGTTGACTTATTAGAGGCTATTTTGTTTTGGTAATATTCTTATTTTGTTAGCAAAGTTTGTTAGTGTGTTGAATGCACAGTACAGTAGGTAGTATAGAAACTTATTAGAAAGGCTAATTTAACAGGTGATTGACATCAAACATAGATTTCCAGTTTGTTGTAAAGAGATTCTACACAGTGTGTGTACAGTACTGTACAGTTTGTATGTACTCACCTGTGCAGTATTGAGCCAAATATCCCCTGTAATAAACAAACAAAGATATTGAGATAAGTTGCCATACCTGTAAGTACAGTGTACACTGGTAGTGTGTTAATTTCTATGGGTAGCACTTAGCCATGATAAAAGCCGCCTTACTGGATATCTCTCATTGCACTTCAGCAGTTTGCCTTTATTACCCAATAAATATTATATATTTTTTTAAATTTGAATTAAATCTAAAATATATATACATATATGTAAAATATACTATATTTTGTGCAATGGTCAGCCTTACAGTATATCCTGCACGAACACTGCACAATCATTTAAAACAGCCTTCACCATATTCCTTCCCACGGACCCATTCCATTCCCTCCTAGCATGTCCTCCTGGAAGGAATTTAACATATTCTACAGAGAAACATCAGTGAATGAGTGTAAAGATGGTCAGAAAAGAAACAGCAATTATACCAAGCAAAATGATGTCAGGTTCTTTGTTCAAGAACTTTCAATTGTTCTTGCATTATAATTTAGCATTTTAATGAAGCACTATATATCATTTTGTTTAAAAAAAATTAGAACTTTCTGTTCTCTTCTGTTCTGGAAATACGTCCGGAATGAAGACTATACAATAGGGGGTATTATGGTATATTTCTAAACACAAAGAGATTGAACCAGTCTTTAGCAGTTTCCCTTTCACATGACTTTTCACCCTTTTTGAATTTAATAAAGCCCCACTTTTTTCAATCTCGTCTTGTCTCACAGGAACATATATTACAACAATTGGCGTAGATTTCAAAATTAGGACGATCGAAGTAAATGGCGATCGAGTCAAACTACAGATATGGGACACAGCAGGACAGGAAAGGTTCAGGACCATAACTTCCACGTAAGTGATTCATTTGACTTTGCCCCACCCCCTCTCCCCCTCTCTTTACCTCTTTCCTCCTGTCTATATTAGTATTACAGGTAAACTATCATCGCTCATCAATTCCGGAACCCGGTAAGTGTTTGGCGATACCGGTGTTCGTGCGTCATCTGGAGTAATTTTGGCACACAAATTTCAGACGGTAATTAGTGTTTTCATGTCACAGACGACCTTCTCGGCCTCACCTGGTGGATGTATTTCTAATGGTTAATTTTTACCAGAAAGGTATTCAATGATTAATCAACATCCACTCAAGAAGCGGTATCCAAAGCTGTTACAGCTATCAAGCTATGTTTAATTATTTGATCAAATTCACCTCTCTCATGACCTCTTTATTCAATCAGTGGTTCTTGAGAGTTAGATGAGAATGGATAGATCCACTCTGCAGTACTGTAGGTGTTATACTGTATATACATGATACAGTGTGAAACAGTAGGGTGGTCAGTGTATATACTCAGATGTGTGAAGTAGGCACTTTTACCAAATGTTTCAAAAAGAGGGAAATCCTTGCAAGAAAAGGAAAATGTGCACCAAAGATGAAATCTAAAGCCACTGAGTAGCAGAGTTTGAAGGTGAGGTGAGGGGAGGGTGATGGGAGGATGAGAGAAGGGTGAGGGAAGGGTGAGGGGAGGGTGGGGGAAGGGTGAGGGGAGAGTGCGGGAAGGGTGAGGAGAGGGAACCTTGGATGAGGTGAGGGGATGGTGAGGAGATGGTGAGAGAAGGGTGAGGGGAGGGTGTGGGAATGGTGAGGGAAGGGTGAGGGGAGGGGAGGGTGCGGAGAGGGTGAGAAAAGGGTGAGGGAACCTGGGTGAGGGGAGGATGAGGCAGAAGAAGTAGCAGTGAAAGAAGTTACCAGTAAACTTGATGTTGGATAGGTACAGTAGGCCGTGAGGGTGAGGTCAGAGGGGAGAATTGGTATCGTATACCAGTCAAGTAGGGGTTTTCGATCCATGAGATGTTTGTATTGAATTCATCAATAATGCTACAACCGCATGTTTTCTCTTCTTTGGTCTTTCAACAGTTACTACAGGGGCACACACGGTGTTATAGTAGTGTACGATGTCACTAGCGCAGAATCATTTGTCAATGTCAAGAGGTGGCTACATGAAATAGATCAAAATTGCGAGTTAGTCAGTAGGATACTTGGTAAGTCTGTATAAAAAGAAATCTTGCTTTACATTTAAAAAGTTTAAGTTGAAGGATTACGGTCTTGTTTGTGGCCAAGGTCCCCCCCCCTCACACGGCTTTACAACATTTAACCCCTGGTCATTGGTAACTTGTCACACCCACACACCAAACTGGTCTTGTTTGTGGCCAAGGTCCCCCCCCCCCCTCACACGGCTTTACAACATTTAACCCCTGGTCATTGGTAACTTGTCACACCCACACACCAAACTGTGCACAATTCAAACAATTCCTTGTGGGGCAATACAGTGCACCACATCTATGTGTCCCCTGGGGGACTTCCCATAGGGTGAAGCCTCCAACCTCGCAAGTCCCCATTTATACACCTGTGTGAAGAGAGGCAATGGAGTTAAACAGCCTTGCCCAAGGACACAACATTATTATCTGGTCAGGACTCGAACTTACAAACCTTAGATCACAAGTCCACTGTTTTAACCACTTGACACTCTCTACATTTAATGGAGAAAGAAATTTATGGCTGGGAAAATAAACATAATACCCCCTGCCCCTCCCATCCCCTCCTCCCCCACCCCCCCCCCAAAAGGAATATCCAGTAGTCACCCCAGGGGTCTGAGGCAAATGTCTACTCACAGTAAAGTGATTATCCAGGGTAAAGAAGGAGAAAAGTCTGATTTTTTGTTCTCATGTTGAATGTAAGAGAAACAATACTAAGCTATACTCTAAAAGGAAAATGTTTTTGGGTGAGGTTAAATATTAAATTCAGTGAATCATCAATTACTCACTATTTGGTGTTCATATGTTTATTTGTTTCGGCTTTGTCACTGCGGTAAAATCAGCTTTCAAGGCTAATATAAATAACATCACATGTTGTTAAACAAATAGGACTTCCCATTTTATGTAGATATTGGGATTCATCACTTACAAGTCCAATAATGGCATTCATAATGACAGAGATCTGTCTTCAACATTGAATGGTCAGTCTGGTAGTGAGTCCATACTGTACTCATGAGTAGTGCATACAGTATTGTGCAGTACTGTAATACTAATCTCCCCCCCCCCCCCTCATGAATTTGTACTGGTAGTCTGGCATTTTGGGAACCTAGTATAAGTACTAGTGGGAGAACGTACCACCTTGTACTCTCACAAGTTCACTCCTTCCCCCTTTACAGGGGGGGGGGGATTCTTATTCTTGTGCTCATGGTGTTGTACTTGTGTTGGAAGTCTACTGAACGGTAGTTGCAATTTTGTCATGAAGTTGAGGCAAGATATTGCCTCATGTCTGCCTTACAGGTATCATGTCAGTCACAAAAGTGAACAGTTCTATTTGAGGCGATGCAATTCTTGGTCGAGGTGATGAAATCAGACCCCATAATTTTAAGTTTTGAGAGAGATGTGTGACTTTTTGTTTATGGTCCTTTGTCTATGTATTTTATTATGAAGTTGGAAATCCACTGTATGCAATGCCGGGGCTATTGTACTATTGTACTATTGTTTCTCTTCTTTTCTTTCTAGTTGGTAACAAAGATGACTGTCCAGAGAGGAAAATGGTAATCACAGACGATGCACAGTCCTTTTCTGAGCAGATGGGAATTCAACTCTTTGAGACAAGTGCAAAAGAGAATCATAATGTAGAAGAAGTGAGTAATTTATTGGAAGACATTTAATCCAAGGTTGGCAAGTATTGCAGTACCATATCATCCCATTTGGATGAGAGAGGATGGGGGGGGGGGATGGGAGAGGTGGGATGGGGGTAGGGAATCACATGGAAGTGATGATCAAACGATTGTGGTTACATGCCATTCAGAAAATTTCAGTTCCCATATATATATATATACCCACACAAACCACTATCCCTACAAATTAGCATCTTAACCCTTGGGTTCATACCTAGCCACAAATGTACAGTATTGTTGAGCAATGTAATAGTGAAAATTTTGCACAGCTTTATGGTTAATCCTATATTTCAAGGTTCCCGTTCAGTTCGTTTCAAAAGCAAACTGTGGCAAAGTCAAAACTGCTGCTTGCGCAATCCATTTATAACTCATTTGTATCGGAATAATCATTCACTTTAAGTTTGGTTGAAGTTCATACCTGGATACATTCTACTGAGTACAAAGAACCCTTACAAGTTCTTTCAATGGCAGTGAAAGGTCGTTTGATGTCAACAGAGGTGAAAGTTCAAAGCTCATCAGTAAAGAGTTAAGCTCTAAAAGCACCACATGGCTAAACTTCATCCTTGGTATGTGGGTGTCTCAGAGTAAACTCCTTAGAACCATAGGATGTTCCTTGGTAGAGGTCAATTAAAGGCCATTTCTGATAACGCACTTAAACCTGTGGCTTTAGAGTACTACTGAAACCTAGCCATTATATTCAATACATTAATTGTGTGATAATCTCGTTCAAAATCTGTTGAAATTTTCTAAAAGCTTTTTTCATTTCCATTATATGCACTTTTGATGTTTTGATGAAATGTTGGAAACTATTAAATTAAATATGTGCAAACTATGATGTGGAGTGTTGCACTCATCAAAAGTTCTTATTTTAATACTTAATAAGTTAACCCCCTAATTTACAAGCTGACATACATCCTTTGAATAATGTGAGGTTCCCTTTCAAAGAAGACAAAATATTTCCAAAATTGGCTTAGCCACAAACCTGTGTTCAGTGTCCTTGAAATGAAAGTTGTAAAAACAAAGGAATAATGTAACAGAAAATTAGGCAGTCACTCATTTTTCATCACCAATGTGCCTAATTAGCTAATCTTTATTTTTAAATAAAACTAGAATTTAGAAAAGACTTGTAAAAATGGTCAATCTTTGATGGATTTTGCAGCTAGATTCATGATCTCTAATGCCTATAGATTTTCAGTGCTTAGGACTATAATGTTCGTAGGCTTCTGCCGTAGACCATGAAGCAGTTACATGTTTTAAAGATTTAATGAATTATACTAGAACTATATAATACAGAGGAAGTAAATCCAAACACATTGAGTAAACTCCCATCTTGATAGCTCTTGTTCTCTATTGGTGACATATAACATTTCAGTGTTATTGGGATAATTTACACATTTTTAAAATTTTTAAATTGTGATGTCACACACTGATGAAGTTAAAAACCCTTAGCTACCACTAAAAGCACTACTAAATTTTGATGAAGTCTCTGGGTCATACCTTACCAATATATAATGACATCTTGTCAAACAGTTGAACTATTTTCTAACATTTTATAATCATTTCAGTTGTTGAGAGGAAAACAAAAGCTTCTTTGTTGCCGTTGGCCTATGTATGACATCACAGTGAAGAGTGAAAAGTAAAAGTGAAAATAGTCAAGTTCAATATTTCTATGTCTGCCTACCCAATAGAAACAAGCTACATAGCTGTGAGTTGTGTCAATGTACATCATGTCAGGAACTCTGAATTAGGCATATATGTTTTACATCTCCGATTTCCTTTATAAATAGTTGGTATGTGGATCCAGTTTTGTCAGAGTTAGCGCCATATTTACTTTTTGGTGGTGATGGCATTATTAGTACATTACAGTATATATCAAGTTACGTATTAAAAAAAGAGAAGAAACTTCCAATAATAATAATAATAAGTAATATTTATATAGTGCATAATCAGCAAAGCTGCTCAAAGCGCTTTACA